>WBMZ01013165.1:0-86620 GCA_013400975.1 Atrichornis clamosus | reverse complement strand
AAAAAAAAAAAAAAAAAAAAAAAAAAGCTGGCAGCCTCTTGCAGCTGAAACTGTGTCCAGCTGCAAGGTATTTCACTGATTGTGCAACAGATGATCAAAAAGAAAAACAAATTAAAGAAGTAAATACCAATATAGCAAATTCCATCCCTCACAGCATTTCCGTTCCAGTTTTTATTAATATTATAAGCTAAATAACAGAAAAAAGTTAGTATACAAGGGCTGTTTGGAAGTGCAGTGCTTAGAGAGAGATGGTAGGTGTACATGTTTAGTACAGTACTTCAACTTCTTTCGTGCAGATGTTGTTTTTACAAAACAAACCAGAAAAATGCAAACTTTCCTGACTGGCAGCTCAGGTTGTTGAACATTTAAGGATGGAAAAGGGCATTAACCTACAGTGAAAGTGAAGAGATTTTCATCACTGTATGAACTACCAGCAACATTAGACACTCACAGAGAAATCACTTACAGACAAGTTTAAATAAGAGGGAGCAGATCCTTTGATTGCAAGTGCTTTGTAAAAGACATTGTTGCTTATTCCTTTGCTGCCTAACTGTGTTGACTGCTCCTTAACGTGTTGAAGAGAGAAATGGAATTATCACCAAGAGATGACTCCGGGATGCAAATGCGAAAGGGCCGGGGCTGTCGGAGCATCCTGGGCAGGGTGGGCAGCCACAGCGGGAGGAGCTGGTCCAGGCAGCAGCACAATGGCATCACCTCCCTGCAGCCCTCAACAACTTGTGGATTCAACCCTCGGTCACAGGCTCCACGGGCTTTTAGTGCTGGGCAAACTGGAGGAGACATTTTTTTTCACAAGACAGTTTTCCAAGGAAACGCAGACTTTTTCATACCTGCTGAATTCGTACCTCCAGTGCAGTGAGGTTAGTACCCAGAATCGCTCTTACAGGTTCTCCTTCACGGTCACAACATGGCATGTAGGCAAACAGATAATTTAAAATCAGGTTTGGTTTTTTTATTCATACGCACTTTCCCACATATACCTAAGTACTGGCTTATATGAGGAATATATAAATATGCAATATTTTCTCCTGGCAGACCTCATCATTTCTACTTCTATCTATTTCTAAATGTCTTTTTCACCATTTTGTCACATGACGTTTTTATTATCTTAATATAGGGGCCTATTGATAATATCAACACAATAAGAATTACAGTTGTATTTTCCCATCTGAGGCATTTATATGATGCTGCTATTTGAGTTGCCCTCATTAGGACAGGTTGATCCCACCTATATCCCAGTGTAACATTTTGAGTTAGATCTTTGTATTTACAAGGCACTGGCAGCACTGGGCTCCTCAGAGGCTCTGAGGACAAAGTATATCGATCTAGCTCTCCTTTCCAATTGGATTTTCTGAATCTGCTGTGGCTGCTCCCATGCAATGAACTTAACAGACAAAAAATGGAAGCAGAGATTAAGACTGTAAAAATTATATGAGTAAGAGAAAGTAAATTAAGCAGGACTTTTCTACACAGAGACTGAAGAAGGAATAGAAATTCTCTGTAGTGCTGCAGATCTCAGACAAAGCCTAAATATCCAGAGCAGCTTCCTGTCATAGTACAAACTGCACATACTTTGGCCATTTTCTCATCAGTTTAAAGCCAGCATCATATTTGTTACAATGACAGAATATTTACTGACGAAAGCACTATGAAAGACATTTTGGGAAGAGAAACATGATTTTATCAGACTAAATTTGCATTGCACAAGCACTGTTTTTTCAATACATTTGTGCATTATTGAAATAAATCTGAGGTAGCTCCCACATTACAACATTCTTTAAAAAAGTAAAGGCAGGAATTATCCAGCTCATCCTCCACTTGAGGAGAATGTGAACTTCTGATAAAAAGTTTACTTTAGTTGCTCTGCCAAGTGCTAGGCCCAGAACTCGGGAGGATTAATAACAGGAATGGGCTGGAGACATGTGACTGAGTTAGCCTTGTTTGCAGTTCGGCTCCTTAGCAAGGTACAGCCTGACCTTAGGTGACTGTGGCTAAAAGGAACAATTAGGAAGCTCAGCAGTGGAAAAAAAGGTAAAACAAAAACAGACAGACCGGAGCCATATAACTGAAAGAATTTAAAGTGCTCAGCTAAATTAGGCACAAATACATTACAGTCAAGCTTTGTTAACTTCTTCAGTGAGAAAAGAACTTCAGAAAAGATTATAGAAACCATGGATTTCTTCTAGAACAGATGCTGTAACTGCTTCCTTTTATCTCTTGAACAACAAATAAAAGTAAACTTTCTTTTATCTAAAGTTATATGGCCCTATCACAGACATATTGGAACACATCATAAATTCTAGTTGATTTATGGTTCTATATCCTTACAGATGGGAAAATATTGAGTGATTTACCCTAAGTGACCTGGGAAGTATTTGTAATTGCCCAGAAGCAAGGCTGAAATCTGACCTCCTTCATCCAAGTTGCCACCTTCTGAAGAGTCAGTGTTTTCTGGGAAATCATATATTTATGACAGTTAGTATATCAGGTAAAATTCCATATTTTTCAAGAACAATGCAACCTATGATTCTGCAGCAACACTTTGCCTCTCCTAGAGTTAATTCATCTTGATCTGCACCAGGGAAAAACTGCTTGGGGTCAGCCACAGGCTTGAACTGTCTAATGATCATCTAAAAGATTTTAAACAAAACAACTTTCTGATAAGAGTGTGTTTCTCTGAAGGTCAGTTGTTCAGGAAACTGCTAGTAATAGTCAAGTGAGATGGCATTTAGTGTAGCAGGTTTGCCCCTAGAAAGGAATATCTCCCACCTTTGTTTCTAATGGGGAACCACTGCAGAAAAAGGAGCTGGTGTCTGGGGAGACACAGGCAGTGAGTTTATTCAGTATCTTACTTGTATTTGGGGAATAACCTGGCACTTTTGAGGAAACTCAGAAACCCGCAGAGAACCTTTCCGCAACTGTACAAGGAAACAATTCTCACCTTCATCTATTTTCTTAACTCTGCTTGTTTAAAGGACCTGCGAATTTTTGTTTGAGCATGGAACTGTTGGCATTTTCTACATATCAGTTCAGTTCCTGTTCAAGAGGGCCTTGGAGAGCAGCACTTCTCGTGGGATGGACAGCAGGCCCGGAGGTGTTGCTGGTGTGCTCTCTGCCAGCCTGCTTAGGGCTCTGCGGCCAAATCACCTGGAGCGTCTGAGTGCTGGTGCCCAGGCAAGGAGCTCTTGGAACAGGAGCAACTTCACTGAAGCCACTGGAGATGATTTTGGTTCTCTATGTTACGTCTTTCAAATGTTGTTTGTGGGCACAGAAAAACACCATGCATGTCTTTGGGATATAGTCATCAAAACGCAGGCGTCTTGGGACACTGCAGATGCCCACTGCAAGCCACAGAACATAGGCCTGCTGCCTGCTGATCTGCTTTGGAGAAAATTGCTAGGATTGAAGGAATTTATTTTGTTCTGTACTTCAAGGGCCTCCTGTGGCCAGGCGGACGGGCCGGATGCAGCTGGAGCACTCCCTTCCTTTCCTGGTGCAGAGTGGAGCTGGGAAGGCCAAGCACGGCTGTCCACCGACGTGGGATGGGTCACTGCACTGCCCTGGAGATGGCATTCAGGGGCACAATCCCCAGCCTTCCACAGCCCAGCCAGCCAGTCAGCAAACTCTGGGTGGCACCCATAGCCCCTAGTTCTTCCCACTTAAAGCAGCTATTTAGTCCTCTTCCGAAGTGTGTTTCTTGAGTATTGAGTTGTAGGAGCTTAAAATTGGGCTTAGCTAGCTGGGGTGGATGGACCCTGACAGAGAGCTTTTAAGCCTCCTCTATGAAGACACCTGGTATTTCAGGGAACAGTTTAGGACATGACAATACCTCTTCACACTGGCACACCTGGTTCCTGACTGTAATTCTCAACAAAGATTCATAAAATAGATGCATATAGCCACAGAATTCAATAGATTTATAAGAAGATTCAGTGTTACCCATAAAGACAGTTACCCATAAATGCAGTGTATTAGCTGGGGCTGGGAAGCCAATTTCACTGGTGCAGGGCTCCCTCCTCACGTAACTGGCTGTGATGGAGGTCAGCTCATCCTCTCAGATATCCAGCCTGTCTCAGTGAGACAAGAAAGTGCTGTGACCTGATCCAACCCATCAAGCACTGATCCCAACAGGAGATACAAGGCAAAGGGCTTCTATATAAGGGAAAGAAAGGAGTTGGGGGAGTTTAGAAGAAAAAGCAGGATCAAAAGGAAAAATTTGTAGCACAGTTCAACTCTTGTCAACACAGCGTGCACAGTGCCATCTTTGGCCCATTATCACATAGTATAAGAGCAAAGCTAGATCTAAAAAGACAGTTAAAAGGAAAGCATGCTATCTGGACAGGACATCTCTTCTGCAGAGCACTAATGAGTAACCTTTGGAAAGCACAATAATTTATCATTGAAGTAAAAAGTACAAAACCTCTGAAGAGCATTCACATGAACCAGAATAAGCCTCTAGGAGAGGTACTGCCTACAGGAAAGCATTCAAATATGTATAGGACATGGTCAGGGTTTTGACACATATGTTGCACCTTAAACAAAAAGGTAAAGAGGAAGCTTGAATATCAGCTGAAGTATGCCCAGAGACAGCTCTGTGAACATACAATGAAAGAACCACCACAGTCCAGTTTTAGGGAGTCCATTAGTAAACTGGAACAAGCAAGGTTACATAACAGAATAGACTCTGAGTTTGTGATCTCTTTGCAGAAAGCATGAGCTCTCTTTTACTGGAAATAGTGTGATGCTGGTCTGACCAGTGTCTGATTGCAGAGCACTGTCTCATTAGCTCACCTCTGGCCTTCACAGGTAATTGTCACTTGCATGGAAATGAAAACAGAAGTTAATTAACAAATTCATTCAGTGTTTAAAATTCCCTCTCTTCTCGTGACTCCTAAGTAAACTATAAAGAAAGTGGTCTGATTCCCCTGCACGTCTGACTTTGAGTGCTCCCTGTTCACAAGGTTATATTTGATGTAAAGCCACGGTGCACTGGCCACTTACTCTACCTACAACCATTATAGGTACCCCTTCTATAATATGCACCTTGCTTTAGTGTGCAAGACATTTGGTTCCCAAAACCACTATTGGATGGCTGGAGTAACCACTAACCAGACATGTTGGAATGCCTGAAAGTGTCCAAGATTAGTCATTTGGCAGCAATCCTGCCATATCCCACTGTGGACAGAAGGGTTTAGTGCTCGGGACCTTCTGGCAGGCCTGAACCTGACTCCTTCCCTTGCAGAGCACAGCACAGCTTAGATCACCTGTGGCTATGACAGCTAGGGCTGGGATGCACCTGCCATGAAAATCTGGATCATTCACTTTGTCAAATCTGTCTCCAGCATATTCTTTATTTCACCAAAAGAAAGGAACCCAGACCAGAACAAACCCTTTCCTATGCTTGGCCTTGATATTTATCTTTTCTGGATAATTTCAGCTTCTGTATTTGTCAGCTGAATGGAAAATGCATATGTCACATACACATGGGTCAGAAATCTGGTGGGTGTTTGTATATTATACAAGAGATCAAAGATTGGAGACATTTAATTCTAACTTGAGGGCAACTAAACAAGGTTACTGAAGAGCAGTGTGCCTGTTCATCAGCTGTACAAGTCAAGGCAAATGCAAGATTACATTTAGGGGCCACAACGCTGGCAGGACTGTGCTTTGGATGCTCTTTTGGTCACTGAAGTTTGATGCAGGATTTGTCACAGATCATCTTGTCAGGGCTGACACCTGCACCTCACTGCACTTTTAACAAGGGATCCAGTCTCCTCTATGTAAGGTAACCTATTTCTAGGCCACATCCACACCAGGAATTGTGCCCAGCAAATGTCCCGTGCGCCTTTGCCCAGCCGGCACAGCCAAACCAGCAGCCGGGCTCTGCACCGACGGCTCAGGAATCCCTCCTGAGCAGCACGGCCGGAGCAGCGTGTCCTGGCTCACAGGCTCAACGTGCCCGGCCCTCCAAAGGACCAGCCTGTTCCAGCTTGTGCTGAGCTGAGACAGAATGAGTGCCACTGGTCCAGAGCTGGAATGCTCACCATGAGACCACAGACCTGGGCATCACACCGTGGTGTGGGGCTGCCATGGCCTCAGCATTTCAGAGCTGCAGAAGATGAACCAGTTAAAACGCACAGAAACCAGCAGCTGTTGTGTTTTTCACATATTGAGCTGCAGAACTGGCGCCAAGTACTCCTGCACTCAGGACTGCACAGATGATATTGCTCCTTCAATGTATGACATTCATGTGGCATTCCAACGGTGAAAGAAACCAGCACAACCAAATGGATGAATGGAAAAATGAATTGCTTCAAGTTGATTTAAAGGAGATATTTAGTCATGCATGGGAAAGAAAAGAGAGAATAAGTGACCAAAATAGAATGAAGCAATTGGAAACAGCTGATGTTTGATGAAAAAGAAGATATTTTCTGGGGTGAGAAATTTAAAAGCCTTGAGTATTTTGAAAGGGCAAATTATGCATGACTTTTAAATCCTTTAAATGGTGCCAGGTTATCCAGAATCCACTCCAGAAAGGTTTCTGAAAGAGTTTATTCTAGAATTAAGCCAAAACCTTCAGCCAACTCTGGAAAATCTTATTTAGAGTCAGACTAACATATTGTGAGCTCATGTCAGTGTTGAAAAAACTGCTCCAGCTGAAAGCATAAGGGAATAGTTTTGCTAAGGAACCCCTGAGTTTTAGCCATTTGTTTTTTGGAGTTTCTTTTATTTTCAATAAGAAAAGGCAGGAAAGGAAATTAAAATCCTTGATTTTAAAAAGAAACTATAGAAGGGCTGAGTTGCATTTTCTGAGAGAGTCATTACTGTCTTTCCATTTCACAAAGAGTGGACGAGTTTCACGCTGTACTGGAAGTGAGGGGTTTCCTTCCCTTGAGGTTCACATTAGTGCAGTTCTCACACAGAGGTGAAAGACAGTTCCACAGTCCTGCCCACAGAACCTTGTGACTACAGGTGTGACAAATCCAATTGTATGGTTCCAGTCAGCATCCAAATCACACCAATTACCTTTAAACATCTCTGCCAAAATGGCAGCTCAGACAGTGCACTCACCCCCAACTAGTAGGAATTCAGGTGTCAAACCCCATAGGGCACACCAGTCACTGTCCTGGGCACCAACAAAGAGCTTTCACAATGCAACCTTTTTTTAGGCTTTGTGTAAGCTTGTGGGCACATCCAAGTCAGAGGCATCCTACTCATTTATGTTTCTGTGTCCTCAGCTGCAATTTATTTACTATGAATGGGGTTTTTTCTTTTTTCCTTTTTTCTTTAACCTGGCAAAAAAAGTTAGTGGGTAAATGACAGGTACTACCTTGTCCCTTTAGTAAATCATTGGCAGACATGGATCAGCATTTTGAGATTATAGGGACACAATTTAGTAGTGGACTTGGCAGTGTTGGGTTTATGGCTGGACCTGATGATCTTAAAGGTCTTTTCCAACCTAAATGACTCTATGATTCTATGCATGGACACAGGTAGAAAGCCAACCAGACAGTATATTATTATTTTTTATAACAAGTACTGATGTCTTGCTCCCACAAGTGTCCACATCTTTTTAAGTCACAAGTGTGCTGTAATAAGCAAATATAAAGTCAAACACTTGTGGTTATATAAAGCTATGTGGAAGAAGAAAAGAGAAGCTATGTGGAATCCATGCTATCTGGAAAACACTTTCTACATGGAGTCTGAAGACAGCCTACATTGCCAGCCTACCAGAGAGGACACAGATTCCCCAAACAGAAGCCTAAGAAAATAAAAAATCAATATGTATGAAGTTGACCCCAAAATACAATTGGAGGAGAGGAAGGTTGGGAATTTGGGAAATTACTGTGAACACAGATAAAAATTAAAACCAGAAATGTATAGCATATTCAAATATGTTTTGAGCAGAGGAGTTGAACTAGATGATCTCTAGAGGTCTCTTTCAACCTCAACTATTCTATGATTCTGTGACATGTTTTGCTATGGTATTTTCTAAATGGAATGGTTTGGGTTTGATATTTCTTTTCCAAAATGAAAGGGGACAAACATAAACCACTTATAAAGCAACAGAATGCATTCTGTTTAGAACTGAATAAAAACATTTTGCAAAATTTAAGAATTTTCCTCCTAAGCCTCCTCAGTTTTCTCCAAAGAAACCTCTGCTTTTAGTTTAATTAGACCTATGTTTATATTTCATAGCTGAGGGGGAGGGATCAGAGAGCAAACAAAAAAACTCACCATTCATCCAGCTCTGCTCCCCACCCCTATTTTCTTATGCACAGATAAACCTTTTCAGATGTACCCCCATTCCTTCAGGACTGAAGGTGCAGAGCAGGCATGTCTGCAGCCAACAATAACAAACACTAACACCAACTTTGCACGTTTCCATGGCCGTGGTGCCTCAGAGACCTGCTTTTACATCCACACGCTCCTCCCCTCCAAATCTACCTCATCACCATCTCTCTGAGGGTGGGGAAGGAGGGACAGTTCAGCTACACCCACTTGACAATAGATTTTGTTACTAGGGGGAAGAAGAAGGAGGGGGGGAAAAAGGTGTTTCTGCTTTTTCATTCTTTTCCCACCTTTCTTGTTTGCTCGGGTCTCATTACCCATCCCATGTGGTTACTGGTGGAAAAGAAACAACGTCATTAAAGTGGAGAGAAGCAGCATAGAGAGCACCATTGCACAACCAGCAGCCACCAGGGTCACGCCGGTGTCCCCAGGGCAGGACGGGCAAAGCGAAGCAATATTTTCCGATAAACACTAAAACCACTTGCAGCTAAGCCTTATGCTTGGTCTGGCACGGGAGTACATGACACTGGTAGATCAGCCACACCAGGGACTGACTCGAGTCCGTTTGGGGTCAATTACAGCTTCAGCCGACCACATGCTCATGGCCAGCACTGCAAAAGGTGCTGCAGAGGCTGGGTGGGACTGGCAGGAGGCTGGAGGGGCACTCCCAGGAACATCCCATGGGCAGAGGGGGAAAAAAAATCCCAGGCCTCTGCAGCATGAAGGAGCTTCACCACTCCTAGGAGGGAGGTTGGGCTTGGTACAAATGGGGGAACCATCAAGGAGTGAGGAAAATGCCAGCCTTAGGGAGGGCAGGCGGTGGAGCTCAGCTCATCATATTAGCACTTGTTTGCTCACGCAGTAACACTTCACCACAAAGAAAAGCAAATGTCCATTACAATCTCTCATTTCTGAACTAATCCCCTGCATATTAATTCCTATTGATTGACAAGTGGAACAGCACACATCGATCATCTTGTTAATCAGGTATTCTTGCAGCAATGCATGATACAGTTTAAATAAACCAGGTTAAGTTCCTTGTGTACACAAGGAAGCTATTATAAGAAAATGTAATGATGAAACCACTTTTTGCAAGTAGAGCTTGAGCAGCTTATATGCTTTGGAAAAAATTCATTTATATATTTTTTCATGACCTTTTGCTTAGCATGACGTGATGTTGTCCCCCAGCTGTGACTGGTTTGACTTGAAAGTCAAGATTTTGCAAGCCTGACCAGTGAAACCTCCTGAGGCACTAAGCCTGCAGGGAACTCAGTACCTTCATTTTGAGGGGGTATCTCCTTTGTATAGTGTGCTTTGGTAATTCAAAATAATGACCACTCTTGAGGCTACTGCTTAGATACCCAAGAGTTCTTGGCAGACTGGACTGCTGAGTTACTGTGGCCCTGTACCATGGTCAGAGAAAAAGGTCCTTCCTCCCCATGGCACCAAAGGAGGAGACGCCAGCACTGCCACACGGGAAGAGCCCTGGTAACAAACGAGGCTGCCCAACCCCAGACAGGCACCCCACTGCACAGCTGATCCCATTGCCAACCTCCCAGCACAATTACAATTGCAAAAGCATGTGATTTGTAGAAATAAGGCTCAATCCAGCTCCTACGGATATCAGCAGGGACAACACGCACTGAGATACTGAGATACCAGAGTGGTATCACCAGCCTGTGCTTCCCCTCTCCCACATTACGAGGGTGGCTCGGCCTCTTAGGGGTCATAACTGAGTTTTTATGAAGCCCTTGGATGGGTTTTACTGCAAAACAACGCTGAGAATGCACATGCACGATTACACCAGGACAATAGCCTGAACTTAACAATCGCTTCCTGTAATTGTCCGAGGCAGCCTGTAGAACTAAGAATCATCTCATGATAATTCCTTGTTGGTCATTTACTGTCATTAATCTATACTGTCAGAATGAATTAGGTGCAGAGGAGCATATTAATTACAATGCAGATGACACTACAGCTTTAATTATCACGACTTCAAAGTAAACAGTGCCAGTTAATCAAGCTCAGTCCCACAAGGTTGTTGAAGGAAAGAATCATTCAGCTGAGGCCGCTGATTTCCAGCCTGCAGGGTCTGCAGTTACAATGATGCCATGCCAGCATTAGTTTTCCAAAAGGCTCTCTATTTCTATCCGTATTAGTCAGGTCTATGGGAACACTTTTTCCACTGCCTATGACATGCCTTAAATTAGGGGTGACCAATTTTGTCAATATGTAGCCACCTAGGTCTATTTATAGAACACTTCAGCTTAAACAGCAAAAGCTCCCACTGTCTTTTTATGCTTTTTACATAAAATTTTGCATTTAACAGCCACTTATTCATTTTACTTACCAGCTAGGGCTATGTTTTTATAGTTTGTTGTTCCCATTTCAATATTATTTTATGCCATTTTCTGGAGGTCTAGGATTATGGCATAAACCTAAACATCTGGAGAGTTTGTAAAGCATCGGCAGAGCAGCTAGCACTGTTGCAAAGGCCCTCAATTCCCGTCAGCCAAGTGTAGCCCTGCTGTTATTGTAGGACCTGAGACAGAAACTCTCAAAGCCCACCAGATCCTTGCTGGCACTCTCCATGTGAATTCCAGCAGGCAGGCTGCTGACTCTGGCTCCTGAGCCAGCAACAGGCTCCTGAGGAGGAGAACAGATAAAGTGGTTCTCCACATCTCCTGCAGACAGGACCTGAGAATGTGGACTCACACAGCACAGGGACAGCGAGGTAGGAAGAAACACTCCAGTGCTAAAGCTATACAAGTGTTGGAATGGGCTGCCCAGCAAGGCTGGCCATCTCCAGCAGCAGAGGCTTCAGAAGTTGGGGTATCCACTGCAGAGCCCAGGGCTCCCATAGCTCTTGGGGGGCCTCACCCTGCTCTATTTCCTGATGCCTCACACGCTTTGTAAAAAAAACTCTCAATTTTTCCTGAAACTGTGTACAAAATTCAAAAGCCTGAGTTGGCCCAAGTAGGCTGTGAAATGTCCTGCTTTGGTCTCTGAAGGAGAGCAAACCAAGGAAATAATGAGTTACAGAAACAAATCAATAAAATAAAATTAAGGTTGGGAATTTAATCACTAAGGAGGCAGGAAATTCAAGGCTGAGATACCCATGGCAACTACTATTTGTCCACAGTGTATGGAACATTAACCTTAACTCCATATGCGGAAACAGAAAAAATTATGGGACATATCAGGTATGAATGCGTATTTCATGCAGAGGGTACTCTGTGAGGCCTACTGTGGAAGCAATAATTAAATTTCCTGACTGCAAATCAGGCAGGTTCATGCACAAGCAGCTCTTCTGAGACATCAGTAAACATCACCAGACAGAGCTCCCAGCTCAACAGCTTAGGCAGGGAAGGTTCAAGGTCTCAGTTTGGTCATAGTATCATGTCCTGTCTTGTAAGCTTCTGGCTGCTCTTCAGATTCTGTTTTGAAAATTGCCAGGTGTTCATTTAGGAAATGTTGTGATGTTTCTCTCAATTGTTGGGTAAACAAGAATTCTGTGTTTCTTGTATGTTTTCCTTTTGAGCAACTAAAGCAACATTCATCATTCAACAAGGCAGAAGTCCAGTTCCTGCTGGGTGATCAGTTTACTCAAATGTGAGAACCAGATTATTGCTGAGTTAGACAGCAAACAATTATCAAAACCTGAGAGAGTTTTGTGCTTGTCTTGAGCTGAATTTTAACCCCTGGCTGGGTACTGAGGGGTCAGATTACTCAGAGAAAGAGCCAAAACCAAAGCAGCCAAAGAGACAGCAACCCTCTGGATGGAACTGTTGTCCTTAAAGTTTCAGTTTTTACATGATCTTGGACAATTGATGACTGGTATATCTATTGTTGCTAAAACTTGGAAGACAAAATTTACGAATATAGAAACAAACAGCGAAAGTATAACAGCTGAGAAGACTAATTGAAATCAGGTGGGAAGGGGAGCTATTGAAACAAGAATTTGTTTAATAAAAATTACTTCTATCTCTTTTGGCCTCAGAAGCAGGCAATCTGCTTGGTTATGACCTACCACAAGCTGACTTTGAAGGTGCCACGTGCTGTCTCCTTCTCGAGCAGCCAAACTCAGGGCCCAGCATCTCCCCCACCGAATTTCTCAGCAGGAGCAGGGCCAGATACTAATCCAGCCCATCACTATTATTAAAGTGTTTTAACAGATCGACGGCACCAACCAGTGTGGCTCAGGCCTGACCTCTGTCACCACTTCACAGGCAGGTAGGACGAGGCCAAAATCCAGCCATGCACACAGAGGGGCTGCTGGAGTCCATGGAGCAGCAGCTGCACACTCCAGGGCAGGCTCGGGTGCTGTGGGGTGGTGAGTCCCTTCACAAGCTCCCCATCCCCACTCGGTGGTGCCACACAAGGTGGGTTTGGGTGGATTTGGGATGCTCAGAGCTGTTTGCTTGGATGGGAGACTCTGCTGGGGCAAGGAGGGAGCAGTATGAAACACAGTACTCCTCCCAGGCAGCAGCTTCCTCAGGCCAGAGGGCTTCCATCCAGTAGTTTTGGACATATTTTACTGAGCCAAGGCCACATTTATCTAGCAGCAATTCAAAGTGAGGAGATCTCCCACTGCGGGGAAGACTGGTGTTTCTTTCACCTGCACTTCAAAATAAGAGTGCTCACATGAACTTCCTCAGCCAGGAAACCATCTCAGGGCTGTCCCAGTCCAGAGGCAAAGGCAAGCTGAAGGCAGGACTGGGACAAGCAGCCTGCGCACGCTCTGCACAGCCAGGTTCACACCTGTAGCCTGGACACATGGTGAGCAGAGCGCAGCGGTTCTTCTCCATGGCTGATCTATTTAGAGGTCAGGCTTGCCTGAGGGCTCTGAACCATGTCCTGTGGGCCACTCACCACTCAGATGTGCACGGCTTCACATTCTGCCCACCCTCCTACTCCTTGCTGAAGTCTCTGAAAACCTCAGAGTCAGCTCCGAAACAGAGGCTGATGGCCCCTCATCAACACCAGCTCCCTGGCTTGAAGCTCCCCACAGGGCCATAAAAGCCAGAGAGAAATCATTTTCCAGGAAGAAAAAAAAGTATGAGGCACACTTCTTGCAAATACCCACTGAGGGCAATACAAGAAGCACACCAGGGTCAGACCAGCTGATCAAGAGCCATGTGGTAACACCAGCATCCTTCACGCAACATCCTGCTCCAGGAAAGGGAAGGACTCCCAGCAGCAGTGCTGCCCTTTGCTCTTGGAGGCACAGGCCTGCTCCTCCAGCAGGGTTTTCAGCGCTATTGCAAACCCCAAACCAGTTTCATGAGGGCTGGGCTGAAATGACCGACCTCATTTCCAGAGAGTGGTTAATAACCTTGGACTCTTCTCACTGTGTCTTAAATATGACCTATTCCTCATCAGGGAGAAATCAGGATTTGATACTGCACAGAAATGAACAGCTGAATAACCCAAATCTTGAGAAATGGCTCTGCATGTGTTTTCACAGAAATCATGGCAGGCTCAGGAATTAATCTGGCCAGAAACCACCAAAACATCTACATGCTAACCTGAGTTGAGGCAAGTTTGAATACTACTGAAAAATCCCACCCTATGAATGATTTCCAGTTCTGAATCTCTGACCTGCCGTTTATGGAAAGGCGAAGAAGTGCAGTGATGAGGTAAATGTGTTTATGAATGTGTTACTATTACCTTTCTACTCTAACAACTTACAGGAATTACTTTATCACTCGTATTTATTACTAATCAAGATCAGCATTGGGGAGAGGGGAAGGAGTAAATTCTGCCACAAAGTTTGTACTAAGTCGAGACATTTTTTCTTCATCACATGAAAGCCATAGTCCAGACAGTCTTATCTGAAGCCTGTTAATGGCTAGAAGTATCCGTTTTCTAGGAGTTTGCTCTTCTCACAAGTGCTCACATTTTACTTAGCACCTCTTCTGTGAGCAGCAACAGCAGCCTGAGCTGCAGCAGAGCAGCAAAGTCCAAGCGTTCAGCAAGCTCCCCTGAACTCCTGTCTGAAGAGTTTCCTCAAAAGCAGCACAAGCTACTTTGCCAGCTAATCTTTCCAGCCTGCAGCTACGGAGCAAAGCATAGCTGTGGACTTGTGTCAAAGGTACATTTGTTAACACATTTGCCCTGGAGTGCTAATTAACATTTACATCAAGTACTATGAGAGTGAAAAAGCTTCAACACAAACACACGCTGCAGGGAAACACGAGAAGCAAATTCTCTCCCCCCTCCCCAGACGCAGTGTACTGTTTGCCCTTCAGGAGCTGGTGAAAATCCAGTTTGTTTTGTAATCTTCTGTTCTCTAAAATCAGATATTTCTCCAAGTTAATAGCTAACCAGCTTCTTTTTTATTTAAAAACCTACAAGTGCATTAAGAATTGTATGACAGCGAGGCCCTGGTGGCACTGGTGCCAGCCAGCCCACGTGCAGGTCTCCGTGCTCAGCCACAGCACAGGCGCTCCTCGGTCTAACCACAGAAAATGACAGCATTTTATGATTTTATAATAAACATAAACAAAAGAACATCAGCACACTTTTGCTTCAGATTCAACCCTCTTAAACTAAACACTAAGATAGGAAACACAAACAGAAATATTTGTAGCTGGATCTTCAATTACCACATTTTGGGTGGCTGACAAAGAGGCTCTAATGAGTAACACATGTACCCACAATAAGATGCAGACAAAGTTATTTGCAAACACAAATTTGCACTTGAAAGATGCGAAGGCAGTTGCTGAAGGGCTGAATAATGAGCTATTCTCAATATTATTTCTCAATGTTTATTGGGAAAAAATGTGCTTTCACACTGAAGTAGCATTTTTAAAACTGTAACCAATATAACTAAAATACAGTTGAAAACATCCTCCAGTTTTTTCTCGGGGCAGGGGGGAGTTTTTTCCATTTTTTAAAGGAAACACTAGAAAATATCAGGTTCACAGAAGGAAAATCATATTCTATGAGCCATGAAACAATAATATGTACATCTTCACTTTCTCTGTGGACTTTTAGGCCATGAGGGAGTAGATATTATTATTCAGTATATTCTCTCCTGCCACAACCATGCATCCTGCCCAGGTTCCCGTGAATTAAAATCTCAGTGTCTGAAAAGGCACCAATATTCTTGAGATATGGCACACTTGCAGATGTAGTAAAAATTGATTGAGCACACTACTTTCAGAAATCAGTTTCTAACCCTCTGCCTGCACAGAAATCAGGATCTGAGATTAATAATGTATACTGTGAAAACACAGACATTTTGATTGCAAACTGCTCTAGAGCTCTGTGAATGTATTTTGTTATTGTTGCCCACTTGCCAAGTATTTGAGGTGAACAATTTTCAGCCTAGATGTTTACAAACTACTCTCATTGTTTTGTCCCTTTTTTTGTTTTTGTTTAGGTTTTTTTTTGAAGTGTTTCTTCTGCCTTTTAACTGGCTATCCAACTTTGCAAACAAAAAATAAAAGTAGCAAACAGCAAATGTAACATCAATGCCTGTCTTTGTTAGACAGACTCAAGTGAAGGACCCTAAGCACTGATGAGGACGACTGTCTGGGCAGTGCTGTGGGAGATGCACCAAGCAATCACTGCTGAGCAGATGTTCCAACAGCACAAGGCGGTTGTGTTTCTTCCTCTTAACCGACTCTTCAAACATATTTTCATTAGATACGTCTGTATTCACTAGGAGTACTTTTTAACAGGTAGCAAGCACTCAGATATTTGCAGACTGCCACTTTCCTAAGCTCTCGGTCTTAATTTCCAGTAACTCCTATGGCAGAAGAAAAGGCAATTCTGAGCTAGAATCGAAACTGGCACATTTCTGACATGGCCTCCCAGAGATCCTTCTCCAAAGCACAAATGTCTGGATTGCAATCCTGGCCTCAGCCCAGGCAACAGCAAAACTTCCACCAGTCCCCTCCAAAATTTGTGAAGATAACAAACTCCAGTATTTCTGGGGAAACCAAAATGGAAGTAGAATGTCCAACTTCCAAAATACAAATCGTTTAATTTCAAGTAACAGGATGAGATTAATATAAACACGCTAACCTGTCCAAATTGGAAATCTTTCAAGCTTCAAGCAAAGGAAACAACAAGAGTTTTTTTCAGACAGGATGTCAGAGTTACCCCTGTGGTTATATGTGAGCTGAGGACAATGTTGTTACATGAGATCAAATTACAAACACAAGCAAACAGAAAACAATCTCTGAACGTCACTGTTCGGGATTTGACAAGAAGCACAGTTGACCCATTCAGGAGGTTAAATGCTCTCAACTGAGCTCTGGGAGAATATGAGGAATTTGCTGCTGGACACTGAGTTCCATGAAGTTAAATTTTCAATTTGTTTGCCCAAGTTAGTGCTTATCTTATCCCATGCTTGTTACGGTTTTACTCAACACATTTGACCTGTAAATCTTAAAGCAGTGGCTTTGCTAAAATTATATGAAGTTTCTGGGTTTTCCAAACACCTAAGAGAACTATTTTAGTAGTTTGCACAGCACAGAAGCCTCTAGTTACTCAGATATTTGAAACTTCCAGTGAGGTGGATGACAGTCGCTTAACCACACACATTACCATTTCATTTCTATTCCTAATGTTTAGCACAACCTTGCTGTAAGGAATTTCTGAAGTTGTTTACAAAGCTGATGCAGGGGTTGCATTCAGTCTGGTGCAAGGGCAATGGTTTACTGAAGTCACTTGTAAACAGCAGAAAGAGATACTATTTTCTGTAACTGAGGGAGGAGGAGGGGAATAAAAGTTCTCACCTTGCACCAAGGACCATTAAAGACAGAGCTGGTTTCCAAAATATCTGCTCCTTCATTCTCTTCCATGTCTGATTAGCTGCAAAACTTTGTTTTCCAATGAAAACCATTAAATCACCCTCCAAGAAGCAAACCAAACCATGCAGGCTCCAGTATCCCCGTTTGTGAAAGCCAGCCCTGCAGTAAGTCACACGTCAGTTTTATGGTCACTGGTCTAATCCAAGGTTACAGATCCTGGTTCCGTGCTGGATTTCACAGAGCTTGGCCTTTCTTTTAAGCCTTGATAGTTCCCCTTTCAGGCATTTATCTCCCTCAGACCTTCCCTGTGGATCCAGGGTTTCACAGAACAAATGGCAAACGTTTACAGCTTCCCAGGTGCTGGAGGAGAACTGACTCTGAACCTCTGATCATCTCAGGAGAAGCCTGACAACGTAGAGCAATATGTGGCGACACCTCTCTGCTGCCAGAGCCGGCCTAGACCATAAAATCAGAAGCAAGGTCACACAGCAACCAACCATTCAACGTCACCACAGCAATAAAGCCAACTTACATTCAACTTATTGCTTGGGTAGATAAATATTTTCATTAGATGAAAGAAGCCCAGAGAAGATGGCAGGGGGCTGACTGTTCTGAGCTGAGATACATTAATTTGGATCAACACAAAGCTCTCAGCAGACATGTACGGGCCACAAACCCCCAAGGCTCTGTTTGTGAGTGCCATTGGGCTCAAACTCTCTAAGGATGCACAGACCCCGTACCCCAGCAGGCTGGGTGGATAATGCCCACAGGGTACCTTGCAGCAGAGATCACAAGTTCCCATCCAGGTGCCCACAAGACTTCCATCGGCCACATGCTCAGCTTGAAAAAGTTCCACTGACTCTCAAATGTCTCCATAAAATAGGGATGAATTTACCAAATAGCCTCCATTCCCTGCCAGAGTCAGTAAAAATCAGGCTATACCATAAAACTGCCTAAGGGAGCTTTCTCAGGAGCAACCACATAATTAAAGGAGCACACTCTATTTAGGAAGCAATTTCTCTCCAAACACACCATACACATTATAGATAAAAATAAAAGCAGGTAACAAAAGATCGATCCTCTTTGTTCTATTTGCACTGCATATCAGGCAGTGCCATTGCAGATAGCTGGTGCCTAAAATTTCGAAACTGACTGATCTCTGGCATCTATTTAAAGACAAACATGGCTTCATTTCCAGTGCAGCTTCTTGGTTTGTCTTGGTCTGTCTCTCTTTAAAGAATCCCCAAAGCAGAGAAATCCAGGGTCACTGTCTACTGTGGGAAATTAGGGCCACTCTTCCCTCTCTCTGATACACAACCTTTCTTTCTATATGACAGGAGACAACTTTGGGGGGTAGGAGTGGCAACTGTGTAGGAAGATTAAAGTTAATTCTATACAAATATAAAATATTTTAATCCAATGCTCATATTGGCAGCATCATTAAAAATTAGCAGTACAGGGATCTGATTTTTAGACCTCTTTCTCCCACTGAAGCACACAGTGCATAAGTGATTTGGTTGAGATCACATGCTAGATTACACTCATCATTATTCACATGGGATTTCATGAGATATTTCACAACAGTTTAATTAAAATTGGTCTTTCAGGAGTTTGAGATTACATTTTAACAAAATTGTCAGTAACTGGAAGGGTCTATCTAGGTTATAACATAATAGTTACAGACCCTCAGACACTGACTAGGGTATGTCTAGGTGTACACATTGCTTGATTTTGTATTTATTTCAAATAAGTGAAGACAAATGTGACAAAAAAGGCAAGAATTATGAGGGCATAGGTGTGTCTCTAGAGAGAGAGCAAGGCAAATGATGAGTGCAGATTTGGAAACCAGCAGTTTGTCTTTGCCATTGATTCTGTGAGTTCAAGAGGTGAAATGAAAGCCCTGTGCCTCAGTTTCCCCTCCTGTGCTGTGAGACAGCAATACTCAGCACTGCTGTCTTACACAGCTGCCGGTGCACGGGAGAGATTCGGTGCCTTCATCAAACTTGCTGACAGGCAGGCCCCCTCTGTCATTTGCCCACACAAACTCGGGGAAAAGCAAAGCTGCCTTATCCCCATGTGCACAAGTGTAACACCACCCCAGCCTCGTCCCAGTGCCAACATTATCCCACAGTCCCTGGGATCCCAGGCACTTCACTGCAGCAGCACAGTTGAGCAAGGTTTGTCTATTTTGAAATAGTTCACATAAACTCATTATCCAAACCAGCAGATAACTAGAGGTACTCCCTTTCCAGCTGGAACGTTCTGCTACAAATATTCATCAAGTTTAAATGTCACTCTCGGTGATTTCATATGTCCAGAACATTTTCTGAGAGCCAAAGAGCTTTCACAGCACAGAACCTGGTAGTCTCTCAATCCTGGCTCCTGGGGCATCTCTGGCCAGCCCTCCCTGCCCAGCTGGGAGTCAGCTCAGCCTCAGGCAGGGTGCAAGACAGGAACGGGGAGAGGATTGTACCAACCTTTGCCCCAATTATTCACAAGGGTTGCTTATTGCAGCAGCTTCAAGGGCTCTTTTTTCCACCATTCCTTTTACTCTCTTGGGCAAAAAATCTCTGATCACTAATTGCCGTTTGAATTTTCAGAGAGCAGGCAAGGGGCCTGCCTGAAATATCAAATTGCTTTGCATTTTGTTTTTTCTCTGGTTTCTCTTTACAGGTCACCCATTTAGTGACACTTTAGCTCTGTTCCAGAGCAGGCAAACCCAGCCTTCTGAAGTTTGCTTGCATTGAATACCAAGCAAAAGTGCTGTGTCTCATTATCCACGTAGGTGTCCATGTTACGTCTTCTGCTTTGATGACATTCTGTGGCAGTAATTTTCACAGGTTTTTTTGGTTTTGAATTGGCCATTTCCTAATTTAAAACAGAGCAATCAAAGGAAACGCTTTCCACATACGCAGCATAACATAAGATAAACTTTCCTATGGTTGCTGCGGAGAAGCAAATTCACAAGGTTTTCAGCTTCAACCTTCAGTGTAAACCAGACATCTGTTTCAAGTTGTGTCAGATCACAGGAAGGATAGCCCACAGCTTGGTTTACTCCAAACTAATTTAGGAAATCAAAACTCTACCCATGGATGAGTCACTGGCTTCGTGGGCAATGACAGGCTGGACAATTTGTCTCTGCAGCTCGGTGGTTTTTCCTCTGTAAAAGGGGAGCTGGTTCTTTCCCCCATCAGGAGGTGACTTGCAGCTGGAGCATGTAGCCCATTACCAAGCCCGTTTGTGCATCTGCAGTCCTGATGTCAAAGTCCACCAGAAAAGGAAAGGAAAGGATGAAAAAGAAAAGGGAAAGTGCAGAATGGGTCTAAAGATGGCTTTGAAGTACAGCCCAGGAGCGGAGATCAGGAAGTGAGAGCTGTAATTGCAGCTGGGTATCAGTTTCCTTTTTATTTCAGGATCGCCCACAGCATGCTGGAGTTTCTCCCTCAGAAAGAAGGCAGGAACAACACTCACCTCTGCAGGAGAACAGAAGCTGCTGTTAAATGGATATGGCCATAAAGGCAAAACAGTTCTTTGCATTTCTAATGCAGAGGCAAGCAGAAAGTACCTTGAACATGTCTGAAATTACTTTTACTTCTTCTGGACTGTGGGGAAAGCTAAAAACTATTTCTTATTTTCTTATTCTGTTTTCTAAGGAAGTTGCACTGCTTTACTTGTGGGCTGTACCCGAGCTCCTTGAAGTAGGGCCAGACTCCAGTAAACTCAATAGAGAGGAGACGTCAGGTTCACAAAAGAAGGTGGTCCAGCAAACAAAAGAGGTCCTGAAAATATCCCCAGAGTGAAAGGCTCCCAGCTTTCATGCCATCAAGAAGACCCACGTGAGAAGGCAGACCAGAGGGGAGGCACCAGTGCCACAGACATGGTGCATGTGACATCAAGCAGGTTTATTTCAAGCTGCCCCAAGCCTGGCAATGCCGGGCCATTAGTGACAGCCCAACACTGTTCAGGCCTCACTGAACAGGATGTTCAGCTGCACACAGGGTGGGTGCAAGCATAAAACTCGGACCTCAGCTCTGACAGGCCTTTGACCCCAGCCCTGATAAGGCTGTCCTTTATGGAGGCTGCCCTGGCCTGTCAATTCCAAGCTGCTGCCTCAAGCAGATGTGTCAGAACAGGTTAATAGACATCCCACTGTCACTTTAACACTATTAGCCAACACTAAAAAAAGGTTTAAATTTTTTTTCCTTTGCAGGATAAGCTACAAGGCAGGGATCAGGGCTGCTGTGAGAACACAGGGAGTCTTAGTATAGTGAAATAAACCTGTTTGCTCCAGTTAGAAAAGGTTTGTGAGCCGGGTGAACTCGGGGGCCCAAGTTATCAGGGAAATGTCAGCATCTTGAAGACCATTGCAAAGGATTTAGGTTTTGGTATTTGCTAGGCATACCTCGAGTGTTTGACCATTATAAATCTTTTCTTGTTTAGGAAAGAAATCCCATTTTTCATGATATTGTGCTTATCTTTTAGCAGAAGCAGGGACAGGATCTGAATATGCTGGTGTTTGCAGACAGCCCACGTCTCAGCTTCACAATGAAGAAAACGAGCTACAGTTGTGAAATCATTGCCTAACAATTGATAAGGACAACTGCTGCAATCCTCTCCCTGCCTCCCCTTGGACAGCATCCCAGTTACCACACAGTACTGGATATATAGAAAAGAGAATGGCAATGTGGTTAAAGTCCAAGCCACACACATAGAAGACAGAGTAGTTATCTCTATGTCTCGTCTTGTTTCCTCTTTCACCAGGGCCAGGTGGTAGAGGTAACTCAGTCTTTGCAATTTTTTTTTTCTGCTTTTGTGACAATATTTACCATCGTTCTGACAGGCCTTAAGTTCTTCTAAGGAATGGAACTTTGTAGTAGGGCTGGGGGAGAGACCTATCCCTTCAAAGAAAGCCATACTGGTGCTGCAGGAGACTCTTTTAGCAGGCCTTTGCTTTGCAGAAGAATGAGGTTTCT
Source organism: Atrichornis clamosus (assembly GCA_013400975.1). Lineage (NCBI taxonomy): Eukaryota > Metazoa > Chordata > Aves > Passeriformes > Menuridae > Atrichornis > Atrichornis clamosus. The sequence continues at coordinate 64,572 of WBMZ01013165.1, read as the reverse complement.
TCATGCCTTGTTTCAAATCAAGACAGCCATCCCCATTTCACCCTTCTTTTCAGGAATTTCCTATGGCACCATAACACCTTGCAGCATTACATGCCAGCTCGTGGTGTCAGCAATCCCTAGAAAAGTCCAGCCCACCACAAGACCAAAGAAATTTCGTTTGCACTTTCTCTCTCTGAAATGGAGAGGGATGTATGCAATTTCTCAGTCTCCAAAATTTTTGAGTCTTGAGAAGAGCAAGCCCACACCCTCTACTGCCACTACCACACTGAAGGATGCAATGACTACTTTTCCCCATGAGAGAAAAGCCTGTGGTAAACCAAATACTTTTATGTATTAAGTACTAGATAAATACAGATGAAGTGTTAAGTAATGGTACTTTCAATGATATTTTTAAAACCCCAAATGTGTTATTACTTCCTATTCCACAGATGTCACACACTCAGTGGCAGTTGTATTGCTCACTAGTCAACTGCAGGACAAAACCTAACAGTTCTGGTAAAAGTTCTACGTGAGCTGCGCAACAAAACCTGGGTCACTGAACTGTAGCTCCCTTGAACACAGTTCAGTATTACAGCTAGTTAGAGCCAAACTCTACCCAACATCCCTATAAACATCAAGCAGGTCACCCAGCAGTTATTTCGGTGCCTTGCTGACTCAGAAGTAATATAGACAAAAGAGTAAACAGGAGAGATTGTGTTCGGACACAGGGTTGCTGTTCAAAAGTGTAGCATAAATGAGGTACTACCAAGATGACACTTCAACTTGCAAAAGAAATAATGTGCAATTTGCAAGCAATTGCTGCTTCTGTAGAAACTTAAATTGTATTTTGTCCTAATGACTTGGAATTTCTGAAGGGTAATGTGAATAGATTCCAGTTCATCTCAAATTCTGGTTCTTCCAAATACATTTTATATTTCTAAGAGCAAGTGGTATATTTTCATTAACTGAAGGAAATACTCTAGCAGTAATCTGAGGGAACAGGAACTGTCAAGATAGACCATATCATCCACAGAAATATCACCTGTATTGTCCCAATAAAACACCAATATTTGGTCTCAATTTCTTGTTAAGAAGGAGGCATAACTGGACCCAAATAAGGCATCTGAAAGAATGGGGAACAACCCTATAAATGTATGGCTTTTGGGTCATAGTTTTAAAATTAATGGCTTTGTCAAAACCTGGTGCTCAGTCCACGTGAGGGAGGTTTAAAAAGGCAGCAGTCAATCCTCATTTGGCCCTAATTTAATTTCTGACAACCTATGCAAGCCTAAACCATACAGCAAGCCCTTAAGCAAATGTCTGACTATATCCCTGCCCTCAGAACAACAGTTTTCACATGTATAGATATGTACTTTTTGATGCTGAGAACTTTATGTATTATCAAACTAATGATAACTACAGCTGAGAAAAATCTTGAAGTGTTTTCACGGACTTGGATCAAACCATAATCAGAAACAAGATGAATAAACAAAAACAGTTCTAAGACATCCCTTAGAAGAGACTGGTGTCACAGCAGCACCCTCTAGTGCTGTCACTGGGCTTTGCCAGCACTTCTTGGGTAAAATTTGACATTTGGTGTCAGGATAAATCTTCTCTTGTCCTAGACACAACTCGCAATAAGGTCAGAGTATCAACATCATCTTGTGGACAGAATGAGACATAGATGGCTGTGGGGACAAATCCATCATTACTAACAAATATTTGAAGAGCGAGCTTGCAGTTAGCTGTGTTAACAGCACGTACAGCACAGCACAGTAACTCCCAAATTATGGAAATGAAGACCAGTGCAAAGGCAGAGATTATTTTTTTATTGTTTGGTGGAAAAAAAAAATGAGGGTAGTCCCACACATTCCAAGTAACATAGAGATGCAGCCTGAGGGTAACTACTGTCAGACTGTTGTGGTTTGCCCCCAGGCAGCAAAGAAGCCCCACAGAGCCTCTTGCTCACTTTCCTTGGTGGGATGGGGAATCAAAAGAATAAAAGTGACAAAATTCATGGGTTGAGATAAACAGTCTCATGGGTAAAGCAAGGAAAGCAAAACAACGGATTCATTCACCATTTCCCATGGGTAGGCAGGTGTTCAGCCATTCCCAGGAGAGCAGGGCTCCATCAAACCTAACAATTATTTGGAAGATAAACACCATCACTCTGAACATCACCCCCTTCCTCCTTCTTCCCTCAGCTTCCTATGCTGAGCATGATGCCACATGGTCTGGGATATTCCTTGGGCCAGGTGAGATCAGCTGTCCCAGCTCTGTCCCCTCCCAACTCCTTGTGCACCCCCAGCCTCCTCACTGGTGGGATGCAGAGCAGAAGAGGCCTTGGCTCTGTGTAAGCTCTGCTCACCAATAACTGCACCATCCCTGTGTTACCAACACTGTCTCCAGCACAAATCCCAAACAAATCCTGATACCAACTACTCTGAAGAAATTAATTATGTCCCAGTCAAAACCAGCACACAGTCACAACAAAACAGGTACATAGGTCCATAAATGAGCTAATTACTCATCTGCCATGGGGGTGAACACAAAATAAAAAGATGGAGGTAAGACTGAGTATGACAAACAGGTTGGGTGAGATACCATACTGGAGAACATGAAGGTCAAGTGTGACTTTAAAAAAACCTGTTGATGGTGTCCTAAAGTCATGAAACAGCTGCAGGGCAACCAAGCCACAACGACCATCCTTTCTACACCTCATTCCCTGCAGCTGCAGGGAAAGCCGAGGAGGAATTAGGTTGTCTTAACTGCTATACACAGACACGTCCAACTCAGCCTTCATCCCACCACATGCAATTTCCAGAATAAGCCTTTCTCCAAGTGCCTCACATGGGGCAAGGCCACAGTTATAATCACACTGGATTTGTCACTGCAGCATCCAACGCTCCGAACAGATGAGGTGAAGATCCAAAACTCACTAAAGGTAAGTACTTGAATGGTAAAAACAAATTTAAAAATCCTCTGATGCAGTAGGACAGGTATATTACAGATTGGGAAACAACACCAAGGAGATGCCAACATGGAAACACAAAACAGTATTTCTACACAGGAACCTGCAGAAGCATAGTTAAGTTTATCAGGTCCTTAAACTATCATCCCTGTAGATAATAGATCAATGTACATGAGGGAGTACCTTAGTCTCTGCCAGCTGGAATCACCTTCATGTTATCCTGTCTGGGCCTCAGACAAATAATTTCTCCCTTATTTTTGTCATTCAAGACATAGAAGGAGCAGAGAGAGGGTGTAAACTGTTACAGAGCATGCCCTGGATTTTACTAGTTTATTTTTGGGAGGGCTGCCCAATTCATGACACTTCCTAGCATATGAAAATTACATAGCCATAAAAAAACTCTTTGGAAGGTTCTGTTTCTCATTCATATATTTGACTTCATTAAGTCATAAATTGTGACAACTTGCTGTAAACTAGTGAATGAACCACTAACTTGGGACATCATTCATTATCATAAAGCTATTTCCTGCCTGTTTAATTAAGCTCAGAGAATGCTCTAGCAGAAGGAAATCAGGAGCAGACCCTCTTGGGATGTGATAAATGCTGGAGGCTGAGGGGTATGCTGTCAGTTTCAGCACAGTTAAACACACTGGCTTGCTCCCTAGCAAGAATAATGAGCCTTAGATAGTCTAGGAGGCTGGAACACAGAACGCAGCTCTAGCAATACCTTAAACTAGCAGAAATATACGTGGATCCAACACTCAAATTTCCACCAGCAGCGCATAATATCAGAAAAAAAATATTTTCTGCAGTAGCCCTAATTTTTGACCTATAAACCAAGACTAATTTTAAGTGGAGGTCAGTAGACATCAGCCTACCCTTGTTAAGCTTTTACAGCAGTTGCAGAACTGTCCACTAGGCTTTCCAGTTTGGGTTATTAATCACATGGGTGCCAAGAAATGGAGCCAAAAGAGAGTATTTTAAGCTGGACAGCAGAAACACTCAGAAAATACTGAAACCAGTAACAACCATTTTCTGCTAGAATAGACATAGCTCAAAGCAACTGACTGCAGAAAACCATTCTTTCCCTTTTGCCCACTAAGTAGAGCAAACACCCCCCTCCTTCCCACAGATTGTATCCCATTGGCCCTCAGCATTCCCAGCCATGAACTACAGACAGACAGCAGGAGGTTATTCCTGCCTCAGAGACTTTACCTTCTTTCCACATCCTCGCTGGTTTGGTGCTGGCACTCTAAGAATTGTATCTTATCTAAAAACTAGACATGAAGGATCTTTATTACAGGCACCTATGCAAGGACACGTGCCTTGTCATAACCAGCAAGCTTACTAGAGCCAACTTTCAGCAGGAAAATCCTAGCTCCCCAGGGCCCCTGCCCAGGGAGTGGTCTGCTAATTCCCTGCAGCTGACTGAGCCCACCCTGAAAACATCTCTGTGAATTAGGCAGCTGATTTGTCACCTTTCCTTACAGCTCTAACTGATGCAGTTTCAGGCATCCCAGTCCGGTCTGTGTTTCTGCTGAGTCTTTTGAGGTGCTGTGTATTTTGAAAGCTGGAGCTGACCTTCTCTGAAGCAACAGCAAGTGTTTAAGGCCTTCATAGCCAGTGAAAAACAAATTATGGACAATTCAAGTCCAGCCCACATTCAATTTGCTTTATTTACATATAAACTGCAGCCTAGAACAGAGGTGGTCAAACACCATCATACTTCCTCTGGCCAATAGTATCCTGTTGCCCACATGTAATTTGGCTTCAGAAAATTGCTTGTAATTCGATATCAGAGCAGAAACCAAGCCCTTCTGTTTCTAACTGTAGACTCCTATTTCCAGGTTCTTGTCTAACCAAAATCAACTGGGACACAGGCTGACTTCCCTCTCTGCAAGAATAAAAATAACTTGGAAGATTATATGTATCACTATTATGTGGTGGCATCCAGCATAACACTGTTATATATCATGTTCCCTTCATCTTTCCTCTAAAAGTTTTGCTGTCTCTGTTTTATTCCCTTTTGCATGGGTTACTGGGGAAAATGTTGCTTCTAATCAGCCTTTTTCAAGTTATTCTACTATAAAGAAAGCTCCTTAGAGCTTTAAAATTTACCTTTGAACCTTTTTTATCATTGCATTCCACTTCATAAATTCTCTCCTATAGCTGCACAATCGTATCTCCACATAACACTGATAGGACAGAAGAAATTGTAAGACAGGGCAATTTTACATTTGGCAATACAGCCATGCTTATCCACCCCAGGGATGTCTGTAAACATACCTGTGAATAAATTCTCATGCTCCCTGCACTGGTGGGAAAATATTGCTGTTCCAGGAGAGATGCAAACTTTGTCCTTGCTGGTCTTTTGCTGCAGGAGACTTAGAATCCCAAAGGGTTCCTAAATAGTCCTTGATTCTGTAGGCTGGAGCAGTTCCCAGGCCTGTTTAACATTGCTGTACCTCACAGAGTACCTAAGTGCAGTTCCCTTGCAACTGAACATGGAAAAGGACGGGCTAATTGACTGATTTATGGTCAGAGAAGGAGTCAGGTCTGAGAGAGTCTCAAAAATATTCACACCACCAGATCCTCTTCTGTCCCAAAATGGTGGCAGTAACACTTCCTCGGGTCAGTGCACTGTTCCTGCTGCTGTGTCTCTGCAATCTCTATTCTGACACTGCTGCTAAAATTGAACAGGAAGCTTCTGCTCACATGGAACAACTCCCCTGCCTTTCTTGTTGAAAGAAACATGACATAAGAGGCAAATCTATTCCCAAACCAGTCAAACCATCCACGGATTAGGTAAAAGAACTTGTATTATTGGCAGAAAAAAACCACAACTTCAGAAGCATACTGGTGGTGGCCAGGCTGAAAGACTTGCTCCTGTGTGCACAGTTTTAGATTGAAAAAAAAATTCCATAAGCGAAATAGCTGGGGAAAGGCTGAAATGTTTATAAAGTCAGAGTGCCATGTATGAAATGATATGAAAATACAGTCTCCTAAATCCTGGAAGCATCCAGGGTGCACTTGTCTTGTTACTAATCCATATTTGACCAGTTTGTGATGGTTTCAACAGTACCTGGTGATATCTTTTGCCAAGCACAGACACACACACACAATTTTGGCACTGCAGAATGCAGAGCAATGGGAAGATGACCTCCTGTATTTGCTCCTCTAATGCAGCTGTCCAGCTACAGTGCCAATAGAGGAAAACAAAGCTTGGTTACATGAAGACTCAGACAAATTTCCATTGCCTAAAAAGCCTTAATTTTGAATGGTAAAGAGACACCATCTCTACCTGGTCAAGTGCTAGTGGCAGCTGTCTAATTAGCTCTTTCCACTTGGTATGTCTCGAAGAATCCTAAATTGATATTTGACCTGGTTAGGCCTACCCACCTCTAAAATATGGCCATGCAGCTTATATGTGAGCAGGTTATGCCTGGCATCTTTTCTGTCAAGGTGCACTGCCTTGTAATAGTAGATTCCTCCACATTGTGGTAAGAAACATCAGTGTAACTCTCCTCCACTAGTTGAAAAACAGAAGTAGAAACATGCTATGTGAACAAAACACTACAAAGGTTTTCTGCATTATACAGGTGTTTTAGATGTTACATGTTTTACAGGGATAAAAACATTCCTTGTGTATTTTCTCTCAAGACATTTCATACTTACAAATTTTCAGAAGGGCAACAAATTGAGAATGCAAAAAACTTTATTAGCATAAAAAGTACATGTTCAGGAATCAATACTCAAATTCCTTCATGGTATCTGGCATGTTTGATACATCTTTCTGTATCTGCTACAGCTGAAGGATGACAGGGTAGTAAGATGTCAGAAGTTTAAGGTTAGAGGGGGGGTTGTTGTTGGGTTTTTGTTTTGTGCCTCTTTTTAAGTTATGTAAACAACTCAGAGTGAAACCTGTACAAGCAGAATATCAGCTATCATTTGTACACTTAAAAGTTAAATAAAACCCAATTTCAGCAATACAAAAGCAATATAAAAAAGTATTCAGTTGCATGATATGCATCAGAAGAAAGTGTAGAAGAACATGGCAAGTAAGTGAACATGTCTTAAAAGTTAGGTAGTACTGCAAATTCTCTGTAAATATCTGTATGGCTAGACATGAAAAACCTTATAAAATTACTTGGTTCCATAAGAAATCTATACACTTGCATCTATCTTAACTTCATTAGACATGAATATATTAGAACAATAAACTGATTAAGAGGAATAAGAAAAGTTTACTCAAGTTTCACATTTCAAGCTGCCTATTTGATAGAGTAACTAGACAGAGGTAGATATCCAGTATTAGTGGCCAAACTTCTCTAACAAGGCCTTTTAGTAACTTGTCAAGCTTTTACATTCAAAGCCAAGGTGAAAAGGCTTCATTAATGAAGGATGTCTTTCAAAAAGGCAGCCAGAAAACCTGTATTGCTGATGGAAGTAGTTTCAATTATCCTACTGAAAGTCCAGGGTATTTAAGAATAAAACCTTTACCAGACCATTATGAGGACACCACTTATCAAGCACTAGAGCTCATGCAGTCGTTTTAACAAACGTGACAGTGATTTGCTCGTTTCCTATGCCTATTTTAGAAGCTGAAGTTGTGTTTGGCTCACAACTAGTCCAAGTAGGACTGCAGGGTGCCACGGCGGCGGATGTCACACGTCCAGCAGTGGAAGCCACCTCCCAGAGAGTTGGCATGGCGGATATTCACTTTAATGGTAGAGATGCCTGCAAGAAATACACGGTGTACACTTTAAAGTTAGAATCTCAAATTCACGTGGCAAGCTCCGTTCAGGACCGTAGATAAATACTTGATCAGGTCATATGGCTAGATACAAATATGAAAGGTATTTCCTACTTGTTTGTTATGAGTTTATTTTCCCAAATTCTAGGCAGAGAACAAACTAGGAACATAGGTGGCTTGTTTATTCCAGCGATACCCTCAGGAATACTCAGTGCCTGGAGCATAGCCAGTGTTTGATGTGTTATGACATGCCAGTAATAAAAAGATAAATTCAATCTTTGCAGTATGTGAAGTGTTAGCCAAAATTCTGCTACAATAGATCATCAGGGCACATTTACATAAATCTGTGTGAGCATTTATGGTTCACACACGGAGTGTGCTCTTTCAAGTGCCTTTCAAGAAAAGAAATGTTCAAGGTAGATAGCTCTGACTCCCTCTTTCTCTAAAAGGGAAAAGAGGCTCTTGCACTCACTACCCAGGTTAAGCTTCCTACAAGCTTATACAAGTCATAAGAGAAGGATCAGACAACTTCTCTAATACAGAGTTTGCCTCTTTGCTTCTTGGTGCTTTCAAAAGCTCAGGAGCAGCTCAGTAGAATCTATCACCTCAGCCAGCAATAGTTTTGTTCCCAGGAGACCCATCTCAGTCCTACAAACTTTCTGACTACTGGAGATTATCTAGAATTTACACAGACTGTGAAGTTCCAGTGCAAAAGATAAGCCATGATTAGCATTAATAGCCTCATTTTTAAGTACTTTCAAGCATTTATAAATCCTCAACTCCTTGGTCATGCATTAAAACAACTTCAGAACGAGAAACTAAGCAATTCTCTAAAGGTTATATAGCCAGACTTTAAAACCACTTTAAAGCATTGGATTGCATGGTTCTCACCTGCAACCATCTCAGGTTTGGGGGAAGCTCCAATAATTGCACTAACATCCAAGGCATCAACCCTTCTAGGTTCACGGTTGCTATCTTCCACCTTCAGATCATTCTCTTCTTTCCATCATTTTTCTCCCTTTAAAGGAGTCTGCTGCTACTGGGAAGCATTATCTTTTACTCTACTATGATCCCTCACTTCCCCTGACTTCTCATCTACACACAAGTCTTCATTCTACCCAGTGAACTTTTGCATGCCCACGTAGTTGCCCTGCGCCTCAAGTCAGCTGGCTGTAGCATCAGGCAGCCTGGCTGCTCTCTCACTAACCAGCTGTGAGCCACAAGTAGATTTACCTGCACCTTTCTCTCCCAGCACAAGGGAAGCCGCTGGATTAGCTGCATGAGTGCGGATTTTTAAGTCTGTAATTTGTCTTTGTCGTGAGCTGTGCATAATAGGACTTTCAGATTTCATGTTCAATTATGGTTCTCCTGTCACTGCATATCGAAAGGAATTCCACACTACCATGAGGTTACATCTCACAGGACTGACGTTCTCCATAAATTCCTGGGTTAAGTGGTCTTAATTTGACATTTTAAAGTATAATCAGCTTGCAACTAGAAAAATCTGAAAGCATTTTGGCAGTGAGGGATAGTCAGCTCTATATCATTCAGCAATATGTGCACTCAACCTCTCCAAGGCAGATTTTGACCTTAAACTGAACAGACAGCTCACATTAAAAAAATCTCATTCAAAGGCATCCTAGCAGTAACTTAGTTGCTACTCAGACCTTTTAGTCATACCTTTGCTGCAAGCTGTAAGGGGCAGAAGAAGACCATATTTCTATGACTGAAGAATTCAGGAGAAAAATCACTGCATGATTCTTACTTGCTAATCCAACTGTTTGAGTACTTTTTGCAATGTTGGCTGCTTGGATTACTTTAAGTGAAACCTCCACTCATCCTGATGTGCACGGCTGGTATCATAATCATTTTCTTTTAAGTATATGTAGAAGTATGTTAGGACATACCCAGCTTTTCAAACATCTTCTGAATCGATGTCTCATTGGCATCCACCATCACACGTTTCTCATCCAGCATGAGGACATTCATGGAGAGCCATTTAGAAGACATCCACAGAGGGTGGTCTAAACACAGAAGGATGAAACTGGTACTGTACCCATGTTACTCCACGTTAATTAATACCCCTAAGAATACCCTTAGAATCCTTAGAAAAGAAAGAGTGACTCTACCATCTGGGATGAGTGGCACTGGGGGTTGAATCACAGTCCAGCCAGCTTTCTTGAAGAGCTCAATCTGGAAGAGCAATTTAAATATATTCTCAAGAGGGTTCTTAGAGGATCACATGATGTCCTCCAACCTATGGCATATTTTCTCAGAGTGTTTCAATATGCATGGCATCCCCTTCCCTCAGTTCACTGTTCTTGCCCTCATTCAAGGTTCATCTACAAACTCAGGTTTCATACAAGCATTTTTTTTAGTCTTTTTTAGTTTTGCATATCAATAGTATTTATTTCTATTGTTTTTATATATGCTAGAGATTTTAAAGACATATGTTAAAGACAAAAGGTAGCGTGTGCTGTTTGGAGCCTGTTAAGCAGGCTGTTAAGTAAATATATTGGTAACTGCACAAATGTATTTAATTCTCTAGTTTTTGTATTATTTCTTCTCATATGATTGTAAAAGTCATTGATATGGATTACACTGAGGTTTGTAAAAACAAATCCATCAGAAAAAACACGTAAAATTACCATTCTGTTATGCTTCATAAGAAACTTAGTATCCAGTTCATTTAATAAAGGAAACAATGTAAAGGCATCCTAAGGAAAAATTTGTGTGTCTCTGAGAATTACACAATCATGTTAAAAATAAGAGTAGGATAATTTGGCTAAAGAGAATTGATTTTTCAACTTCATTGTCTGAATAGTTGGAAGAGTATTTGAGTGTCCTAGTGTTACCACGAGGAGGAGCTCTGATGCTGCACGCTTAATAACCAGCCTGCCCTGCCAGGTTTTAATGAAAAGCTCCCTTTCATCGGCACCATTCAAGAAAAGCCTCTTTTCATCCACACCATTCACACACACCCCCACGGCTTCCCGGTCATCCAGAAGTGCCAAATCAGGTTTTGTGAAAGCAAGCTGCATTTATCTTTTCTCCCTACACAGAGAGCAGTTTTCCATGAAAAAAGTCCCAGAACGTGGGTTTAATACAAGGAAACCAAGAACATCCCCTTGCAACTAACATCACAAAAACCTGGAGAAGGGAAAAGGGGAGGAAAAAATATGATTGTTTTTAAAATAATATTCTCAGAATGGATACTAGAAGAGGCAGTGACTCAATTAGACCATTTGTATTGAAACCACTTGCTAAGAAGAGACTAACACTGCTTTTAAGAGTTATACCCTGCACATGGCTCCACAGTGTGCTGCACACAGCTGCTTCAGTGTCAGCTCAGCTATTCCCATGTGCTTGTACAGCCTCTGAAGCCATGGGGATCCTCACAAAAATCCTCAAGCACCACAGTGCAGGTAACATGACTGTAACAGACATGAGCTCTCACCCTCTGGAAGGCTTTCTGATCTGTTTGTGCTGCTCAGCAATATTAGCTTTTTCTCAGAGTGTAGTAGAAGGTCTTGAATGTCTCTCCTCTTCCCTATTCTTCAGAAGGTATTTCTTGCTCAGTTATTCAAAGCTGAATGCCTGAGCGACTACCAGCTTCCTGCCATTGGTCCAATTAATACAAAAGGAAAGGCTTCCAAAATAGGAATAAAAAGGGAATTCTCATCTGAGTAGCAGAAAAGCTTCAATTTCACTTTGGATACAATTGAAGTATTTAAGTAGTGAAAGCGTTCAGGGAAGTAATATAGCCTAGCTACTTGCTTTGATACATTATTAGAAATTAGGTTACTTCCATCATATTTAACCACGTACTTAGGAAGAAACACTCAGCACATACACTTAGCTTCACACTAAGAAAGCACAAAGAATAGTAACAGAAAACTGAGGAAGAACAATGGTCATTGCACCGCTGAGAAAGTTCTGGAGTCAAGACCCAAATACATCTATAAGTTCCTGAACAACTGCCTGGGTACTATTTAAATTCAATGTTATTCAAGTGCATAAAAAATAAATGCGTGGAAAAGTAATTGGCAGGGAACTAATCCAGATGAGTGGTTTTTAAACACAAAACACTTTCCCCTCCTGTACACTCTTACCTGGTGGCAGGGACGGTCTGGGTTAGAGAGCACAAGCCCAGGTCCAATGATATTGAAAGTGGCATCAATGTGCATAGGGTTGGGATCCTTAAAGGAGATTATGTGCACTCTGTAGTCTGGTGCAAGGTGTCGCCTCATCCATTCAATACCCATGTAGTTTGTAACCTGAAATCAGGACAAATCGAGTTTCACTAGGCTAGAATATAAACCACATCCAAGTTTAATTTGTCTAAGGTTTTATTTAATTAAATATTTAAAACCAAAATAATAGAGAATTTTGTGCCTTTAGCTAACCCCTTAGCTAGGCAACAGTCTTGCCCTGTATATCAAACATTCTATGAATAGCAATTTTTTTGTCAACACTCATTTAAATGCTGCCCAGAAATTTAAAAAGACAAAGTATCAATCAGTAAGACAGATATCAAAACTGTTTAAAGAAAGCTTTGTTTACCTGGCTCCTTTGTACAAAGATATCTCTTCCAGCTCTAATGAAGTCAGCAGCATCAAAGCATGGCTCAAATTCAGTAGTTACAAATTTTCCCTGAGCAGCCAGTTTATGCCTGTCTTCAACAGAGTGGATGGGATAATTCTAGTTGTAGAAAGGGGAATAACAACAACTTTAGGTACTTTAAGGTTATTTTGTTTAACAAAGACTTCTTTGCATCATTGATGTCACTGTTCCCAGAAAGTTGTAATCATTCCACAACTCGTTTACTGCATTTATTGTAAATGCTGTCACCAAGGCTCTAATGCCTTTGGGGGCCTATAAGAAACTACAAAAATTGTCCCCATCAAAATTATTAGAAAAAAAATTAAAACACTGTTCACTTAAATATTTGGACGATAAATACAATTTAGATCTTCCACTATTTCTTTTAAGTAACTTTCAAAATACTAATTGTCATGCAACACAAGGATTATGAGTTGAGGTTTTTTTCTGTGACAAAAATGTATCTTCTGTCCTGCTTTCCTAATGCTGTCAGGACATACGGACATTCTCAGGGAATCTTCATTCTTTAAAGTAATCTCTGTGATGATTTTCTAGCATTCCTTCCTCTTTAGTAAAGCTCAGTTACAGCCAGTAACCAAAACAATTCAGAGCAGAGGAATTCAGTGGACACAACTTCCTGTTCCTTGTTCTCTAATTGCACACACTCAGTTTCAGCTGGAAAGGCTACAGTATGTTTGCATACACTAGAAAAATACACAAATCTCCAGAGCTGTTTTGTGTTATTCCCACCCACAGTTTTGTGAATCCTAGATACCACGTTGAAACTATCAACAGAATTCTGTATAACGAGAACTGAAGTTCTGAAGGAAAATTAGAACAGTACCTGATCATAGAGTTCATCTGCCATTGTGGGTTTTGGAGCAGTTGTCCACTTAGCACCACTGTTGAAATAATCTTTGATTAGTCGTCTATATGCCCTGTACTCAAAGAACCGAGCACGCCAAGCCATAGGTGCTTCAATAATTTCATTTCCCACCACTAACAGGATGTCTCTTGGCATGGCAGCATACATACCTGAAAGGAAAGTGACCATTAATCTATGAGACAAATACGCCTTTCTAAGCTCTTTCAGCTTATTCACTTCTTGCCCTCCTTTTTACCATTATTTCTGTCCAAAATGGTGGCAAAAAACATCGTTAGAAGTGAGCAAGCCAGCACCTAATATTGTGTCTTCACATTCTTCAGTAATTTTTCAAAGTAACATTTTTCATTCAAAATATGTGCAACTTTGCTACAAATCCTCATCCATAACAAATTCACAGTTAGATGAAAGCCGTCCACTATCAAGCCTCCACTGCATAATTTGGTTAATGAAAATTAACTAGACCAAGGCTTATAAATTACCCGGAGGACTTTCTTTATATACCATCCTTTTTAAAAGTCATAGCACAGAAGAGGAATTTGGTGGAACACAGAACCAGAGCAGAAAGCAGTCTCATTATGGTTTCCATTAACATTATCTGTTCCTTAATAAATTTGAATTTCACTAGAAAAAATTAACAACATATTTGACATGAAAGGAGCCTGAAGACTACACTTGATGCAAAGCTTGATGGAGCCAGTGTGCTCTCACCTCAGATAACCAAAGCCATACGGTGCCATACATGGAAGAATGTGTGTAGGTAAAGAGACATTCAGATTTCCTTGACACTAGTGAGGATCTTCCTGAAAAAACATTGCCTCCAACTGCTCTCACCTCCATAGTTTAAGATGGATCCAACAAAGAGCTATCAAGACAGCCAGGGGGCTATCAAGACCTTTCATGTGGCAAGTAGGGGACAAACTAGTAACAGTCTACAGCTACTGTGAGGGCCGTGACAGATGAACACTTCTTGGCAGTGGTAGTGACAACACAGAGAGGGAATCTGGCAAGAGATGCTGCTGTGGGAAGTTCAGGTTAGGGATCAGGCAAATGTCTTTCATCAGGAAATCCACACAGCACTGAAGTCGGTCAGCAAACCAGGTGGCAGAATCTCTATCCCTGGAGATCTTCCAAGTCATGGCTACAGAAAACCATCACTGACCTCCCTTAGTGCTGGCAATAATCCTGCTCCTAGCTAGAAGGTAGACTAGACAACATCCAAAATGTCTCAGACAAGAGCTAAACAGACAAGAGCTTCAACAATGAAAGAACATTTACCTGTAGACTCAAAATCAGGTGTTTTATACTTCACAGACCAGTCAATTGGATCAGGCCTCTTGACAATAACACCTTCTTTTTTCAAAATATTGCACATCTCTTCAATTTCAGCAACAGCTTTTTTTAAATGGTCTTTGGGGAAACCCTGGCCTCCAAATTTCTGGTAAAATCCCCAATATTTTTCATATGTGTTTGCCTAAAACAAAAGGACATGTAAGTGACAAAGAATAAGCATCCTTTACTTTTGAGTGAAATAGATGCATAAGACACAATTCTTAAGGTTCAGGGTTTCTTGTTATTGATCCTAACATGTTGGACTGTGCCTTGTACCTGATTCCTGCAGTATTTTGACTACATTACACCTCAGTTAGTATTGAGTGACTAGTGTTGCCAAGTGGCCATTTGGTCCTTATTCCAGAACACTTGTACAAACACACCAAATGTGGCAAAGGCTATAGACCCTGCTATTTAATAAAGACAGCAGACACGTTTTTAAATTAAAACAACCTTAAGCTCGTCTCCAAAACACATACATCTGTAGTCACCTTCTTAAAACCTCACTTCTGTACTGTCACAATGGTACCATCAGGAGTTCTAAAGCCATCCCAAATACAGGTAACGTGTCTTGTTGGCTAGAAGGGGCCATACTGCAGGTGCAGCAGCAGTCTAGAAGATGCAAAAGATACTGAATTCACCTGTCAGGATTGGATTAAAGCAAGTACAACATTTACAGACCTAAATCCTCTGCTGAAATGCTGTGATAGTCTTCTTAAAAAGAAATTCAAAATAATGTCCTAGTTCTCATGGGTGAAAAAATCCAGACATATAATCAAAACAAATGATGCTGCTTCAGTTAGATCTATCTGATGTTCCTCTGTCCTGGTAGTGTTAGCAGAGATGCAAGTGCATGTGGAGCCCTTCTGGAATGACAGCAGAAGGGCTCGGGAACAGGTCAGCAAGTTGGTGCTTTCTACCCAACAATCCATCTCATTCAGGCAGCATGAGGGACAGCAGTGGGATGCAGGAGAACCTGCCCTTCCAAACATGAGGTTGTCTCCTGACACTGCAGTCCTGACTACCTCCCAGAACACAATGTCCTCACAAAAAGCAGAGCAGTATCGTTCCTGTGTGCTAGCACTGTCAGTGAGCCCCAGCAGGCAAGGCCATCCATCTGAAGGAATGCCTGATCCCCTTTAACAATCCAGGTTATTCACTCTGTCCTCTACTATTTCTGGGTATTCGCCTCATGCTATAGAGGTAAGAGAGAAGAAAGAAAATTCAGCATTTACACAGACAGCCTCAGCATGGGCATCCTGCTCCTCCAGTACTGAAGCTTCTTCCC
The DNA here is from genome assembly GCA_013400975.1 of Atrichornis clamosus. Classification (NCBI taxonomy): domain Eukaryota; kingdom Metazoa; phylum Chordata; class Aves; order Passeriformes; family Menuridae; genus Atrichornis; species Atrichornis clamosus. The sequence continues at coordinate 48,764 of WBMZ01013165.1, read as the reverse complement.
ATCCTTCCTGAAGGAAATTGTTCTTTTTCTATAAGTGAGGTCTTGGGTAATTTGATCACCTCAAGCTTGCCAGCTGGTCAGAAGTCACATGCAGATCATATGAAGCGCTTAGCATTCCTATGGACACATATTCTGCTAATGAGATAAGCTCGTCCTATGGAGTGAAGCTGGTTATTTTCAGAGCCAGCCATGATGTATGTGAATATCATCAGTCCCTAAGAAGTGCAGCTCCTGTCTCCACCACATCCTCTAGTACTGCTTTTTTTCAAACAAATCCAAGAGAAACCACACTTGTGTGGTCATACAAGTCAGCTGAGACTGTTCAAAAAGGACCATGAATAGGACACAGAAAGGAGCTTTAAATAATCCCCTCAATGCACTTTATAACCTACTGAGTCACTGCAGCAACATTTAAAACTAACTCTTTTCAGAAAAAAATGTAAGAGAGTGCTGTAAGGAAAGATTGTTTTTAAGAAACAGCATAATTTCTTCCTATAGTTGCTATATATTTTAAGCATTTGTCATGGAAAATAATTAACATTATCAAGATGTACCTTAAACCTAGTAGTGATAGTTATTAAATTTAGTATGTTGAAACTGAAATTCAGATCAAAATTCTTTTTGCCTAATTCAGCAGTAAACACACATACACACTCCCATCTTCTCACTAAAGATATAATGATCTGTGCTAATAATACCTCTTCCCCAAAAATGCATTATTATTCACAAAATATACTGAAAAACATTGCAGAGTAGAAAGCTATAAAGTTCAACTGCTTGAGTGTTATCTGCTTCAGAAGATTACATCACAATTGTGAGATTTTTCACTCAAGTGCTAATTCAAAAAAGGGTATCTTCCTAATTAATGCAGTTATTAACCTCACAGTTACGATTTCTCAAGTTTTCAAATATTGTATTTACCTCTACATAGCCCACATAGCCCATTCCAAGCTCTGAAAAGGACATGTAATAAAGTGTCAGCTCATTAAGATTCAACAGATATGCAAGGCTCTCTCTTCAATTCCTTCCTTCCTCCTTCTTATGCCAAGCGCACAATTCCCACATCCCAGCAAAAACACTTGGGTATACCAAACCCATGTCTCAAAGTACAAGAGAATGCTGAATGCAGCCATACTTTCTGCATTTAAATATTGGTAAATAAACATGCATACAATCTTAAAACACAGCCCCAACACAAGTATTTACCCAACTGTTACAATCTGAGACGTGTTTTTTAAAGTGTCTCAGGTTCAAAGCTTCATATTTTCCTTATAAGAGTAAAATTCATTGGTTTTAAACTGTAGTTTTTATAACCAGTGACTCTCAAGCACCTGGCAGACAGCATGGGATACACATCCACTCTAGGTTTGTACTTACAGGGACAGGAACAGAGATTTCTATTTCTATAGTGCTATTGCATTACACTGGAGCAACACACACATACACACCTTACCTTTCAGCCACATGGAGATTTGAACTATAATGAATTTATTCTTTAATAATAATAATGTTAAGGTAGGACTGGACTACTGTTTGGATTGTTCAACAACACCTCCCCAGGTTTTACTGCTACAGTTGCAGTTTCTCCAGCAAAACTTAAGACAAATGCAGAAATTAGAGAAAACCACATCTCAGCTGGCTCTGTTCCCATTACCTACTGTGGACTTGGCAATTGACTTAAAGCAAAGCTAAACTTGAACACCAAGTCATCTTTGAATTGCAGAAATAATCCCATACTTTGACATTCCTCAATGAGATTTTGGTATCACATGTAAGAGAAAGTGAAGCTCTGACCTCCTGTGAGTAATGATGGCTTAATAGGCAGTAAAACCTGTATAGCATGTCACACTTCAGCAAGTCAGACACTAGAAATACTTTTAAGGGCACTAAAGCAAACCCTTGGCCACTACTTGAGAACAGAATTTTGTCTCATTTAATGTTGCAATGTAAAAAAGTTAAACACTCTTTTCCTTACTCTTTCTATACATTCGGTATGTAAATCTTACCTAAATGCACATACATTTGTATATTAGAAATGCAAATCCTCGTTCACCTCTTTTCTCTGAAGCTGCTAGAATATCTTTGGAGTATCTGAAAGAGGACTCCAGAGGTTGGTAACTGAGCTGCAGCTTTCAAGGAGTAAATAAAAGTCATAATGAAGTCAGTGGTAAAGCTTTCATTGTGCTCGCTGGCACCAAGATATCATCTCAAATGTCCCCATGTAAATCAAAGGATTACCCTGCTATCTGGGATTAAAACTACCAAGCTGAGATAACTCATTCACACTTCTCCAACTATTTTTGCCCAGAATCACAACCCAGATTCTAAAAAAAAATATATAGAAACATAAAAGAGGCTAAGGGAAGATAAATCTTCTCAAATACATCTGAAACTTCCCCTAAATGGCCACTTCCAGTACTTTAAACATATTTTCAGTATCTCTGTTTGCCATTCTTTCAACATCAGATCAGAATTCTTTCTTTTTTTTTTTAACTGAGGTCTTCTGGTCTAACTTTGTCAGGATATCCTTTAAAATTTTGCTAAGGTCTCTTGAGCAGAGGTAGTGTGCCAGCTGGTTTTGCTGTGATAGCCATGGATTACATGCTGCCCTGGAGGTAGTACTGCACGGTAACAATGGAAGAGAAAGGTTCAGGAACACCCCCACAAATGCAGGCAACCCACATTCTTAGCAACTTTAAAGTCCAGGTAAAGTACACAAAAATTTGGAGCAAGTCCATTATTTGAGTGTTACTGTTTTAAATACAGGATTTCAGAGAACAAAGAAATTTATTTATTTAGGTTGCTGTTGCAGTTTTAGGCACAGAAAAATCCTAAAAAATATCAGACTGTGTATTTCCGCAAAGTACTTACTGTAGCACACAGAAGTTTCAGTGAGCTGTTTAACACAAGAGTCCTGCTAGTCCACAGCTACAGAACTCAGTCTTTCTCAGACTAGTAATTAGAAAACTACACTTTTTAAAATGGTAACCCTACTTAGCTTCAAGCCAAATTAAAGTTTCATCAGTCCAACCAACTATCCCAAAAGCTTCTGTGTGTACTTTGATAGCATCAGGCCTGCATTACTAGAATAGATTGCACATATTAGAGGTTCTCTCTACTCGTGACTTCTGTTAAAACTGCTAATTCAATTGAAAGGTCAAAGAAAAAGCACATCCCTCACCAACATGTCTAGGCTGTAAAGTTTTACAGATGTAAGCAACTACCTTGAAAGAAGAATCCTCAAGAATAAACATCAAACCTTGTGCACTGTAAAGTTTAAGCAAATTGTATATATAAACCCCACATTTTCTATTTAATTTTTTTTTTTAATTGTTTACCTTAACCTCCACAGAAAAAGGTGGGACACAAGCATTTTCAGCTCTTCCCACAATGACCTCTTCCAGTGGATCCCACTCATTGTATGAGCAAACAAGACAGTCCTTAGGCACAGGGCTGGTGGCCTTGTCATCAGCAGCACAGGTGTTCTGGGAGGCCGTAGCTGCCTGGGTGCTCTGGAAAGTTCGCTGCACCCATCCTGTAAAGACTCCTCGAAGCTTAAAATAAAAATAAGAATGAAAATTATGCTTCCCTTACACGAGGCAAAAAGCAATGGTTCAGTCCGTAAGTGCCTTAACACTGTAATCCCAAAGCAAAGTATGTTATTTGGAGTATTAACAGAAACTTGCTACAGCCATTCTAATTTACTCACAGCTTACTAGATGCTTAAAGGAAATTCTGCCTTTTAAGATACACTGAGTTTAGGAGGGTAACGAGATCGCAGCACGGCAATGACAGCGTCAGCCAGAGGCGGGAGGATGCTGGGCGGACCTCAGGGAGAGAAGCCAGCAGCCGTCCCGCACCCTCCCGTCACCGCTCCCACAACCCCGGCCAAGGGGCCACCCGGGACCCCTGCGCACGGAGCATCCTCCTCCCAGCCCCGGGCGCGGACCTGCGCGGCACCCACCCGTGAGCCGATGTAATGCGCGGCCTCGGCTCCGCGGCTGCCCCCGCGCAGGCACCGCACTCGCAGCATCTCCGCCGGCAGCGCAGGACGGCTCCGCTCGGCTCCGCGCCCGCCCCGCCGCCTTTATGGGCGCCCGTCCCGCCCCGTCCCGCCTACAGCTCCCGGCGGGGCCCGGCAAGGGCCGGCCCGGCTGCCCGCTCCCGGCACGGGTAGCCCGGCGCTCGCCGTGGAGGAGCGGCTGAGCCCGAGCCCCAGAGCTGACCGACGGCTTCTCGGAACGCACCTGGGTCTCATTTGCACGAAGGGTTCTCTTCAGCAGCAATCTGGCTTCGAAGGTTTCCGGTCACGTTGAAAATTCGTCTCTAAAAAGTGGTAGTACGATGTACACCATACTGTTATTTTTAGTCATCAAATACGCAGGTTCTTCATTAAGCCTATAGCAGACAAATCCAATTTTACCCAAAATTCCAATATTTCATATGTTAAGAATTCAGATTTTTAGCCTACTACCTAAAGAATTTGTGATTCACATAAAAATATTTAAATTCTTTAATTACAGAAGGGGTGTTTCAAGAATATCCCACACAATTTCAAATTCTGGCTTCTCAAAATCCATATTATGATTTGATGAAAAGTCATCTTCAAATTAAAACCTAAACCAGTTAGCTCCTAGCAAACATGATAAAATCTACAGAGATATCTTCAAAAATACCTCTATCTCAACAGGAACAGTCTACAATGAGAAATGTGTTTGCTGCCAGCTCTACTCATATTTAGTGTATCCCCCTTACCTTGATACAGTATTCTGCATTTTCTTAACTTTGAACAGAAGTTCACGTTTAAATCATTTGTGTTTGCATTACAAAGTTAAAGAGCAGACATAGCAAAAACTACTTTGATTTACCAAGTTATTCTGTTTAAAGTTGTAAAAACTCTGCATCTTTCTTTCAACATGATTTTTGGCTCTGCCTTTGTCCCTCATGCAGTGCCTTGTTCAATACTCCTCCAGCCTATGCGTGGCTCTGCAGAGCTCGTGCAGTGGGGCATGGCTGGGAACAGACACAATATTTAACATTACTTCTATGTGCAAGCTGGCAGGTAGTGAACTCAGCACACACAGCTAAAGCAGGAAAAGGCAAACATCAGTAGTAGTAACATATACTAAAACATAAGCTATGGTCTTAGAATACAGCAAATCAGCCACAGTTTTAACATGACTCAGGTATACAAATAAGCAAGTTTAACTCTACCAGGAGATTATGCACTCAGTAGTTTGCCTCTTGGTAAACACTATACTTCCCCAGGACAAATAATACAGTGTGAGTTCTCCATGAATTTACACAGTTCTCAGAGAAAAGTTAATTCTTTTAGTTGGCATGATACCAAGTATGCATTAACCAGTTCCATAGCACTGCAGAACTTTCTCATAATTCATTCATCTTGTTAGGATTCATTTGTAATTTAGTTGCATCCAACACTATTCTTGTACCAAAAAGTATACCAGGATTATTTTTTCAAGTTTCAAAAAGGAATCTTCTTGATGCTATTTAATTCATAGTTACCAATTTTTGTCATCTAATTAAAAAAACCCCCAAACCACAGAACCCCAAGTTTATGCTAGTTCTGCTCAAATGCCTGTTATTTGATTCAGTTGATTTTGCTAAGGTCATTCTACTCACATTGACCTTCTAAAAAAAATTAATGATTGGCTTGTGTCTAAATCCAAAGGTCTTGCTTCCTTTTCTGTCCTTTTCAACTTATCAGCTAGTTTTGGACCTTTGGATCATTCTTTATCAACTCAGTTTACATAGTTTTTCTGACTCTGCACAATACTTCTTTCCCCACTTACTACATAGGTTTGATGCTTTATGGAGTCCTCACCATCATTGCAACAAGTTTTTGCCGAATGCTCCAACAATTTTTTCATTTTTCCTCTGGACTGCATTTTTTCTGCTTGCTACTTTTTTTTTTTAAGGAAAACATTCTTTCCCATACCTCACAGGTCTGTTTCTTCCTTTTTTAGGGGTAGCTGCTCCTGAACACAAGCCAATTTTCATCTAAGTACAATCAAAGCAGAAATTCTTTCTTTCCTTTTCCTAATTGGTACATTTATAGTCTGACCTTGAAGCCTTTACTCACTGTAAAAAGCATTTTCCTTCCAGCCTTTGCACCAGGCTTTTCATCTCCAGACTGCCCAAACCATCTACAATGCACTCTAGTGGTATCACTGCACTTCTCACTTGACCATCTTCTGGATCACTTAAAAAACCCCCCCATTTGTCTCCTTAAGCAGTTACTTATTTCTTATTATTTTTTTGCTTACATCTTATTATCCCTTAACATCCAATACAGATCTCTTACAGTTTGCATTTGTGTTGTATGGTGTATTCCTTACAGTTCCCTCTTTGGCATTAAATGAGGGTCCTTTTGCTTTTTGTGTTGTAGGCAGCTCTTTATATCTTCTTCTCCCTCTTCCACAAGAAGGCCTTGTTCTAGCAGTGTACATTTTAGCAGAGACAGAAATCAAGGAGCACAACACCAGCAATGATTATTCAAATTTTTTGATCAAAAATCTTTTTATAAAAATCACATCATTCATGCCATTACACAAAATTGCTAGAATTCTTGTAACACCTTGAAAGCTCACCTCACTAACCAAAAGCTTGCCAATTATTTTTAAATTATGTGCTGATCTAGTAAAGATACTTTCTTCCTCTGCAAACCGCACCTCAGTATGGAATTTTGACTTGAAGCAGAAGAACTTCATTGCTTCTTTGCTAATGCTGAGATCTGGCCCATAAATATTAAATAGCAAGTTGTGATTTGTTTTCTTCAACGGCGCTCTATTCATGTTTTGTAATATTCTATCCATCATTTTTGAATGACATGAGGTGCCTTGCAGGTTTGTATTAAATCATCTCATTCTGATAACTAGGTAATCCATTTAAAACAAGGTAATTCCAGTTACTGAAGAGCAACATTCTGGCCCAACAGCATGAGAGAGTAAAATATTAAGTAGTAAAATTCTAGTTTAAAGCTACAGAATTAGAAAAAGCAACAAGAGACATAGTAGAGAGAAATTATCTTTGGCAACAAACTAGTGTTACTGAAGCTCAAAGTATAAACCCATCTATGTTTTAGGACAGTATCTGGTCTTAGCTTCACCTATCTTATCTCTAACACATCTCTACTAGAGAAACAGAAGTCTCAAGGGATTATACCACTCTTAAATGTGAGTTTCTGTCTGTCCAGGAATTGAGGTCCTCTGTTGTTGTTGTTTAGATTTGTAATGTGGTACAGCTACATGCCTGACCTGGGGGATGTGATATTTAAGATTAAGGAACAGCTTACCCTTTCTTACCAGTATTTCTGCTATATCACAATTTAAAACTATTTGCTATAAGATATCTAGTGTGAGGTGCTCTTAACATTTGCGTATCTTCAACAGTTTTTACTTTACTTACAGAAATTTAATCTGCTCAAAAATACAAATGTGAAAGGCTTCAGTTCCTTCCTTCTACTGGCTTGTCCAGGACACTGCTTGCTAAATTCCAGCAGACTACACCCTCAGGGAGAGAATTTGGCATGGCAAATCTTATCTGTTAGCTATCAGGAATAACACAGAAGAATCCAGTATGCTTCTTAGAAAGCAAGTTTCAAACTTCCTGAAGTTCAAAAGTCTGAACTGTTCCAACTGAAAAGAATAAATGCACTTCAAAGCAGTAAAATGACAGGGTTTTTATCCTCCTTTAAGCTCATAATTTTGTAGTTAACTCTAAATTTTAAAAAGAGTCAAAATATTTTGTATACAGAATTTCTCTAATTTAAAATATTTTACTTTAACTTGTGACCTATAATAAGAGCTAAAACACTGTACTATTTTCAAAGTACTTTGAAAGATATTTCAATTTCAATTAAGTAATATAAATCTTGCTTTATCGTTCTTCACACTCAAAAGATACAATTAAACGTATCCAATCAAACAAGCTACATATATAAAGTGGCAGGAAATTCTTTCTCCCCAATTCCAGCTTCACTTAATCCACTTTAATCTTTAAACTTCCTGACAAACTCTACATGGCTTCTGCCTATTTTATCTTTTATAGTTATTGCAGGATCCTGTCGTTTCCCCCAAATGCCAGTTCTGTGTACTTCTTGGAAGATTTTCTGTTCTTCCCTGTCAGGACCTGTTCCCTGTGTGACATGCTGAATGCCAAACTCTCCACCAGACTGAACACAATCTGCTGCAATGGAGTTTTGACTTCAGAGTGAAACACTTACTGCTATGAGTACAAGCACTAAGTGAAACTGATTTCCTATATTTTTGTGCAATTCATATGGTAAATGCTAAATCATAATCATAAACTGGATGGCAATTCACTGTCATCACAGGCCAGAATTTATAAGGAATCTCCATTACGTGGATACACTGGTATCTAATAGCTCTGCCCCTTTTTGCTAGGGCACTTAAGGGGTCTCTTTATTCCTATCCAGTGGCTATTATCATGAAACCTGTAGAAACCCAATACCATTGAGACCTATGACCCTTTCTCAAATGTGTCTGAACGCAGCCAGCAGGTTCAAGTTACAGGGAGGGGAAGGAGAGAACAGACACTGACACACACGTGCACATACCCAACCCACGCTCATGTACCCTCATGTTCTTGGAAGCAAGGCTAAAACCTGCCTCGTCTTCAAGAAATCAAACCTCCTGCTTGAAAGCAGATGATTTATGTAGATGTTTTCTATATGAAACTTAGGTAGTAATAGATCAAAATTTTGCAAGATTGTTAGTCCACTGGTAGGAGTAAATTCTTACTGCATTATTCTATTTATGCAAATATTGCTGTTCATACCCTTCTGTTAAAATATCTTTAAAATTTAACTGCAAAATGCATTCAAAGCACATATACAATCAAAATGCATTTCAACTTACAGAATTCAAAATAACATATCAATATTAATATGTATTGCACTAAATTTCAAGCATGTCTGATAATGTAGGAAATAACTCCTTCCTTGGGAACCAAGTATCTGGAATACTAAAAGGATGTAGAGAAATAGAGTTATGTATCCCCAGTCAAAATAAGGCTGAGTAACTGAGCCAAGGAAACAGTCCAGGTAGTAGGGGAGCACATATGTGAAGGGCAGGACACTGATCAGTGAGGAGATAGAAGTTGCAATTGAAATAGAAAACACAATGACAGAGCTCTGGTGAGATAATTGTGAGACAAAACTTTTGGTTTAAAGGTAGTAAAAAAAAAAAGGTTGGAACTTTGAGCAAATGCAATAGTCCTTGTTGACTGAATCCACCTGATTTCAGGAAGATAAGACTTTCCACTGTCCCTCTGGCTGCTCACAGACTATGTTACATCATAGAAATGATTGATTTAATAATTAATTTCTTTTCCTCACTGAGTTTGCAGAAATCTACATTCTGATTAGCTGCACTGTATATGCATATAAATATGAGTTCAAGCATAGATATAAATACCTGTTTTAATTTTAGATGTCACGTTTCTATTATAGAAAGGTGACAGAGTTGAATAAAGTTCTGTGAAGGCAAAGGATTTGGTGGCCATAATCCATGACATTTTACACTCTCTCATTTCCAGAGGCAGTGCAGTGCTGACTACTGAAAAATGCTGGAGGTTCATGCAGCAAGAGGCACATCACTAGGTGGGATAGATTTCATTCAGCCCAGTATTTCCACGTATACAGTAACATGACCTGCCAACATTTTCTAGGGTCAATACTCTGACAATGCTTTCTCTCAGGGCTGCCAAGTGAACTTCATGGTTCTAGGACATTTGAAATCTCTTTAATCTCGAATATATGGTCTTGCAACATAGCCTGTTGTAAATAAGCATTTAAAATTTGAAAACTGCTTCACATCTTTCTTGGAGACTATTTATAGAAATTATTAATATAACTTTGCTGTGCCCCTGAAATAACAACTGCATCCAGTTTTCTGCTCACTCCCACTAGAGTCAAAATTGCAGCCGTATCACATTGTACAAATTGTGGCTCCTTTAACCACTGTGTGAATGACAACTGTAAGCAAGGTACTGACCTCCTAATTGGAAGGGTTTATTCATGTGAAAGAGGCTGGAGTACCCTTAGACAAAACTAGATGGCAGAGCTTGTGTGTTCAGTTTGCTGCTGCCCAGGCAATAAGTCTGTGAGAGCAAAGCCTCTTCCCCCACCTCTTTATCTAGGAAAACACAGTTCTTTGATAAGCACACCCCATCATTTGATGCTGCTGTTGGCAGCACCTGTGAACGTTGCTTGTACTGTACTGCCTTTGAAAAGTCTGCTGAGTATAATCTTGCCTTGATGGTAGGATAGCAACAAATTATATAAGTAGGGTTTGATTTGAGTCTCTCCTTCAGCAGATTTAATAAATTCATGGCGAGTTTTATGCTGAATCTGATTCAAGCTAAAGGTATTGGTTAAAAAAACCAACACTGGATTTGGACACATGGATATCAATTACTCATCCATCATAAATGAAAAAAAATGGAAAAGTCAAAATTTGGTGCAAATGAGTAATTTTAAATTCTCAGCTAAGCTTTCTGCTTAATCCTTACCCTTTCATCTCCCCTTGGTCACTGCTGTTCTTGACAGATAAGTTCTCAGCAGAGGAGAGAGCAAGGAGCTTGCTTGCTGGGAGACCTGTGCTAACCCAGCTAACTGAACTCTGAGCTACCTTGTGCTTGTGTAGCTCTGGAATGAGCTTCACTGTGTTTCTATAATGAACCAACAGAATTGAAAATCTATTTATGGGATGGAAACATTTTCTCAACTTCATGAAAGAGGATTGAGCAAGGCTCCCTTTGGAGTTTCTGTATGAGGACAGGAGATAATTCCTGAGCTTTGACAGCTCCCTTCTCTGATCCTGCAGAGCACATCTGTTCTGATGAATCCCAACCATGTCTATCCAAAGCGTACGAGGATGGGCTCAGTGCCAAGAATCCAACAGAGGAATCTCTCACATGTCACTGCAGAATATTAAAATTTTGTTCCTAGAATTTCATAGCAGTTGCTTCTAACACCTCTGCAACAGAAAGATGAGTCTCACTGTGACTCAGACAGCTTCACCTAGAATTTCTTTAGCTACTCATAAATGAGCAGAGAGCTAAATCTAAACTCACCACTCAATCAAAAAATAGTTTAAGATTTTTAGCTTCAATAGCCGCAAAACCAACATGGTATCGCAAGGAGATTGAGTGGGCAATTTTCTAGCAAAACAAGTTTTTAGCTGCAAAATGTTATTGAAAAGAAAAGAGGTTTCAGATCCAATAAATTTAGGCAGAACAGAAGAAAGGTTCCATTTCCTTCTTCCACTTTCTGCACCGGTTTTCCTCACAGGCTGCTGGTAAGACAGACACTCACACTCTGCTGTGAGTGCTACATGTACACTACAGGGTGCCTGGCTCTGCAGTGAAATGGTTACAACTCAACTGGAGCTGCAAGGGGCCCTCTCAAGATACCACCCTCTGACCAAAGGGCTAAACTACTTGCTCATGATATGCAGGCTGCAGTAGGTAAGATCTATAGTTATTAACTGCATACGTTATAATAGTACTGTCATTTTATGCTACCCCAGTCACACACCTCTCATCTTCTGTAGAATGCAGCAGATCTCCTGTATGTCTCCACTTTTAGGTATCTTTTTTATGTGCAGCACACAAATCTGGACTATCTATATGACTTTGTGTAACAAAGTTTTATTTCCAGCCACGTCACACCATTTTATCTTTTAAAATCAATGTCATTAACACAAAGGAACATAAAAGAGCTTATGACAGAATGCAGCAAAGAAAAGGCAACCTTTAACACCTAGTTTTCTTGATTTTAGGGGGGACCTGGGTAATCCATTAGACAAGACTTTCTTGGAAATTCTAGTCACAGGAGTGGCTCACTCCTTTTGAAGGAGACTTTTTTTGAGATTGGTGATTGCAAAGTATTTCAGTGAACAGAGATGTCAAATCAGCTGCAACTGGACCTGCAAGTCATCTCACCTGACTGACCTACTAGAAATCCTGATGCATTACAGATTTGTAAGCATCATCCCTCAGGAGTGGGGAAAGATGTGGAAAAATACCAATAAACTGCTGATGTCAGCTCTGTTTAAGCAGTGCCAGAGCATGTATTTCACTGACCTTCATCTCCTGAACCTCTGCCAGGCACAGAGGGTGAAAATGGAATGGCTTGAACTCTGCTGTGAGTAGGTTTGGTGATTTATCTCTCCATAGACTGCAAACTTGCTTCTTACATTTACAAAAATTATTTTGCCTTGTTAATAGACATCTTACACTCATTCCCAAGTGGGAACAGAAGGAGAATTCAAGATACAGCATGAAGGGGAGAGCAAGCTGTTGCTTATTGTTTCTTCATTCCTTCCTTTGTATTAGTCCTAATATTGGTACTAATATGACTCCTTAATAGGCCAGTTCTACTCAGTGAGTCAGCAGAGAACTCACCCAGTTTTCTGCTGGCTTAATGAGCTGAATTCATCACTGAAGTGTCAGAAGAGCGCCAGAGCTGCAGCAAGGGAGGCAGTGGAACAGGAGGTCACATAAGGAGGACAGGGAAACAGAATGACCCCTTTTTGGCAGCACCAGTTAATTAGATCAGGTCATCCTGTCTCATCTGATTGAAATCTTACAGAAAAAGGGTGGTAAAACTGTAAATAAACCTTTAATAGAAACTGTAGTAATAGTAGCTGTGAACTTGAAATGCGACAGAAAGACACTTGAAACTGAAAAATGAAACTTGAAGGCTTCAGCTTAGCAATCTTGAAAAATTGAAAGACTTTCAGTGGGGGGGATCATGTAAAAAACAGGTTAAAGTAGAACAAACCCAGCTGACCTGTTACATATTCACTGAAGTCAAAATCATCCACTCTGGATCCCATATCTCTGCTATTCATCAGTAACTAGGTAAGTGTTGTTTTGTGGTATGATTATTGTCACTTGAGCTACCTAAAATAGTGCTTTCTATCTTGAAGTCTCCCATCAAACCATAACAAAAGACAAAAAAGAGAAAAGGCTGTCTGCACAGGAAATGCTGCAGCCTGGAACATTCCCGTGCTTGCCATCTATGCACTTTTCTCTTAACTAACAGTACATTGAGCCTGAATCTCAATTTAACACAACCTTCAAGTTACATGTTGCCCTCTGGTGACATCTCGTGGATCACAGCAAGAAATCTTTGCCTATTGGCAAACCCTGCAAAGCCTTGAGCAGAAAACCTTTCTGAGGAATCTGTAACTGGAGAACAGTGGAAAAGGTTTATCTCAAGGAATAGCTTAGGAAAGCAATGTATTGTACAAAAGCTGGTCAGAAAACACGTATTTGTTGTGGGAAAATTTACAAGTTTTTAAACAATTTAGCGCCCAATAATATGGTAGACAAAAGTCCTTCAAATCATTCACTATCAATTAACCTGAGGGTTTCAGCTCTCCAGGCTGCTGATTACAATTCCCTACTGAAGTTACAAAACTAATACCACTTCCCCTGTGAGAAAGTCAGAGATGTAACTGGAAAAGGTTACATAGAAAAACTTCTTCAGAAAGCCCATTGCAGGACCATAGGTCAAAACTTCTACATACTCTTCTGAGCAAGAGGCTGGAATTAGTTTTGGAAGTTCAGCAATGTTTTGGAAATACTGGCTATGAACCTAGCTCAGAGGGTCTACTAACTTCTTCCACTTCTCCAAGGCAGTTGCCATCACATAAAGAGTATTCTGTATTGTTTACAGCTGTGAAGCAACTCCTGAAAGAATTCTGATGCACCAGTTTGAAACAGTAGCTCTGTTGCAGAAGTGTAAAAACCCTCTAATCTATCCAAATGCTAAAGTCTAGTGATGGTCAAAATTTTCCCTAGACGTAAATCAGTTAACTTGCATCGGTGCCAGCTCCCTGAACCAGCTGCTCCCTCAGTCCCAAGAGTTCTAAGGCCGGGTCACGGGAGCTGAGTGTGAGCAGGAAGGGCAGTGCTGGCTGAGGGCCACCTGCATCCCACCGGGTCAAGTTCCAACTGCAGCAGCTCCCTGGGAGGTCTGACCACAGCTGAACCGACAGAGCTGCTCCCTCCCACTCCCCTTGGACAGCCAGGGCTCGAGCTGCGGTAGAGCTGGCCACAGCACACCGAACAGCAGAGGGAATTTACCTGGCAGTGAAAACAAAGTGAAGAAGTTTCCTGGCAGATCAAGGACCTGAATCAGCTCACCTTGTGCTGAGAAGTGTCAGATTTGACATAAAAGGCAGCAGAAGGCTGAACAAGAGGAAAGGAAATTGTCACCTTGGTGGCTCATAGCAAAATATGACATTAAAAATAATTTTTTTTAAAAGTAAGAAAGAAAAAGCCATCTTTATTCACAGTAATGGTTGTTTAAACTTCACCCAGAAGCACTGAGTCCTGGTCACTGGGTCCAGTTAGGAGGGTGAAATTCCTGGAGTTTGCTTCAAGGTTGTCTCCATAACTAACGTTACTTAGCCTTGCACAAGAGCAAGACAGAGAGTCTGAGACTGTAAAATCCTTCTGTGCATCTAGAATACAAGTAAATATGTGTGTAGGGGGGTTAATTTTTAAAAAAAGTTACACCCCAAATGTCCAGCTGCCTCAGCTAGCATTTGCCTGTTGCACTATTCACCACCGAGTGAGGAAGAGCTGCAGGGGTGGTACAAGGGGAAGATGGGAATGTGCTCCCCAGGAATCTGCCAGGAAGCCTCGTCCTGCGCTGCACCCGCAGCACTCCCATATCTTGTTAGCTATTTGATAATGGGTAACAAAGACCTAGAAGTAAAATAGGGAAAAAAAGAGTAAAAGAAAATAAATTAGCCTTATTCGTAAAAATTTACTGTATGTTTAATTCCACTAGTGATTGCTAGACAACAGAAGAGGAAAGAAGTTTAGGTCTTCTCTGCTGGACCTTGATTCTCTCTGTCCTTACTAAATTTCATCCTTTATTTGCTACTCCACGCAGAATATTGTCTCACCCAAACTTAACATCACAGGAGATCCTGTATGCTTACACAGATATGTTTTTGCAAATAAATATGCTGAACAATATAGTTTTTATGTCATAAAAGTTACTTATCTCCACAATAAAATATGGATTTCGAAGTTTATTGGAGGGTTATTTATCTTGGTGAAAGTTTATTGGGGGTTATTTACCTCTAAGGTGTCAGGTCATTAGATATTTACATAAAAAGCTTTATTTTATCTCCTTCATGCCTGATAGTGTCCAAGGAGAACTCTCCTCCTCCACACAAAGCTTTATTCTTTGTGTGGTTCAGCATCTGTGCAGTGCAGGAGCCAGACTTGCCATAGGAAATGGAGTAAGGGCTGATGTTTGGAGGGAAATTATCTGAAGATCTGGAAGTATTAATATTTTAGTTTTATGTATCAACTGAAGGAAACATTTTTGTTAACTACACTGGAAAAATCGGTGCAGTGGGAAGCATAAACTGCCTGCAGAAGGCAAGAATAACAATGAAACCTGGCATTTTGTCCTTCTTGGTGAAGTTTGGTGAATTATTGCCCAGGGCATATACCAAGCCACTCGTACAACAGTCAGGAAGAACCCAAGGCTCAGTTAGGAATTTGCTTAGGGAGAAAGTTCTCCCCAGGTACAATCTATAACTGTCCGTGCAAGATGTGTGTTTTATACTCTTCAGTTTTTAAAGCACCTGTTATTCTAACCTTGCCAGGAAATCCTGTTTATTAATATTAGGAAATATCAGAGTCTGAAATAAATTCTGAATATGAGTTTGTTTTAACAAAACAGAACTACTCCACCTCTACCTCTATCTTAGTTGATGAGTTTAGCTAATGTTGTATAAAGGGTCCAGACATTGTTCTGATTAACCAGGCTCATTGTTTATGTAACTTGAGAATGTAACTTGTTCTGGATCAGATGGAATTCTGATCCGTTTCTCTGAGCACACTGCCTTCAAGACAGGGTGACTGTAGGTGTCTGGAAACAACTATGAGGAAGGCAGCAAGCACCTAGCAGTGCTTTCCCAGAATAATGTCCTAGCAATCACTGCACTTCCTGATTCAACTGCACTATCTCTGATTTTAAATTTGTCCTTAAAAGATTTTTCTCCCTCCCAGTTTTTTAAATATACATAAATCATTGGCCTCTTGTAGCAGTACATTTGTTGGCTGTATAAAGATCCTTTCTTCCATAATGCCCCTTTGGTCTTCTGTTATGAGAGAGAGGGAAATATCATTCCTACTCTATTTCCTCAAGTATTTGTGATTTACATCTCTTAGGTAATACTGAGAAAGGCCACAGGTGCTTCACAAGGGCAACTGCTCTTGCAACATGGTTGCACAAAGCCTCCTGTAGCTGATTGGAAGAGATGGAATGGCAGAGCTACTGTGTTTAATTCTGAAAGTTTAAAAACTGCCATAATGCAGCAAAATCTCTCAAAGCAGTTACCTCCTTCTTTTTGCACAGTTCAGAATTGATGTTGGCATTGACTGCACACACAGATCCTCACAGCAGTCCAGAGAGCTTAAGTCAAGGTATCAAAAAAAACCCAACCAACAAACCAAAAAATATGCAAATAGAAACCTAAATTGTTTACCCCCTACTGAGGCCCAGCATACTTTGTCAAAATGATTCCAGCCTACCAGCTGGAAACTGTCTATTACCAGGACTGATAAGGCAGAAAGCGGCATTTTCTTTACCACAGATTATAAAAGGAAGTTTCATGTCATATGCCTCCAAGATTTATTTTAATCTGTAAATACATGAGGTTTTCACCAGTAAAAGCACAGGAATTTTCTCAGTGGTCACGGCCACTGCTTACATATTGAACAAAAGAACATACAGTATTGCATGTGAATAAGCCAACTTTGGTTCTCTGTCTAAGGACCAAGCTCTCTTACTTGTTAAACAATGGCTTGCAGAGGACAACAAGGCAGCTGAAGGCCACACTGGATGCTACACTCTGGGAAGCTTGGGACACTGTAGAACTTAATTAGTTTTTTGAAGGTACCTTTTTTGAACATCATCATGTCTTCAGGCAGCCTGGAAAGAACTCTGGCATTTGCACGAGACTCCTTCTTGTCAGTGGCTGCTGCTTTGGGGTTACATTGCTCAGGATTACCAGTCATTGGCACACTGGTGCAGCTAAGGGAACGTGCTGTCTTTTTCTTGCCTTGAGCAGATAAATAATTGAATAAAAAAGAGGTTAACTTATGTTTGGTAACATCTTGGACATCTTCTGGAAAACAGTAATCCAGAGAATCCCCTTGACCTTTCACCTGCTGACTAATCACACAGGTACCGGGATTCACTGCTAACTTCTTAGGCTGAACTGCTGGTTTTCTGGGAGGTGTTTTGTATTTCCCTCCATCTAAATAAAGCTGAGGAGCATTCCTAGTGGCATCAGAACTAGGCTCAACTACTGTATTAGGGATTCCTGCCCCATCACCAGAATGGATGCGGTGCAACCCGTAATTCTGGCTAACGATCTGGGCTGCAGTGTGTTGAATGATGCTCCAGTCCTGCAGAATATCTTCCCTGGTGGTGAACTGGGACGTTACTGTAAAGCGAATGATGAACTTGTCATGGATGGTTGCTGGAATGAGGAAAAGCCTGCCAGAACTGCTTAGTTCTTTCAGGAGTTTTTCTGTCAGCCAGTTGGGACCCTGTTTTAAATATGAATAATAAAAGAAATACTGTAGTTAGAATTTCCAGTGACATCCAAATATCTTTTAAGAATTGCAATCACAAATTCTTACATGAAAATTTATTCACAGTTCTTAATGTCTAGGGAGAGATCAGCTGTGGTCAATTCACTCCAAAGAGACATGCAAAAGGTCCAATCTTTACCTTTAGCCGAAATACAACCAGTCCAAGATGTCTCTTGGCAGGAATTTCAAAGAGTGGATCACTTTTAACCAGGGATTCAAAGAATTTGGCTGTTTCAGTACCCTATAATCAAGAGGGGAAAGTAGTTATATATTGGTTTGTCGCAAACACACTCTAAGACATTAAATTGGGTAGTTAAAAAGAAATCCTTTACTAACCAAAACACATAATTCCAATGCATGAATAGGAGCCAGCAGAAAAATGACAACAAAGCTAAGAATTTTAAAGTTTGTCTCTATTTGCCCAAACCCTTGACAATGAACATAAGTAACTGGACTATACATAGGGACTTTCTAGAAGCAGGTTTGAAAACAGAATGTGCCTTCACAGAGCCCTTTTGCGGCAACCATTGATCCACAATGTGATCCCTTGTATTTACACTCCATCAGAGACTTAAGCCTGTACATTTTCATAGAGATGGGTTCAGCTACTCATCACAGCCTGCCTCCCAAACAGCTGCCACTTGGCCTCAAAGAAAATTTCTACAGATTAGGACTCAGTAATGTGCAGAAGGCAGTGACTTACTGAGTTCCTTTCCATTGCCCAGTGCTGTCAAGAAGGGGACAGTCAATCTTTACAGATTACTTAAGAGTAAAACCAGCACTCATTTATTGTTTACAGGCAAGTTTTGTGTGAGAGGATTCCTGTTATTCACCTTTGCATCTCTGAACTTACTGATCTCACCTACCAGGAACTGAACACAACACATTTATGCTTGCATTGGTAATTCACGTACATGTCGGACATGGGCTTGAAGCTTTTTCACCCCAAATGAACGAAGCACAAACCACAGCTTCAAAGAACGGAATCGACGGCTCAGTGGAATTTGCCAGTGCTGTGGAAATACAACAGTGCATCACTGAGTGCAGGAACAACAGAAGGGAGAGTTCCCCTTACGCTGCTACATCTATTGCTTCAGACTCAGGTCAGAAATCTCTGCTCAGATGAATAGTGTCGTATTACTGAAAATCTGCTAAGCCCAGGAAACAGCCATCAAAGAAAAGCTTTGTCTACATATTTTTCAATTATTTACAAAAATAGGATTTTGGCTATTCCCCTTATCTATGGCCTAGTTATGCTTAGAATTTTAAATTCATCACCAGCTAATAACAACTTTCTGCATTTTAAGACCATGATCAATTTAAGATCTGATCATTTACACTTTAGGACTGAGTGCTCACTTCAGTTTCTGTAATTTGCATATTAAGTGCCATCCTGAACATCTTCTCAAATCTACTCTAAATAGCAAGAGTTGATACAGGGGTAGACAGTTCCACACAAAGTTAACACCTACTGCAAGGAAAAGAGTGAGAAAACATGTAAGGGAATACTTTAGGGAAGCTGTACAATCACGTGCAAGATCTGATTCAACCACGAGAGGGACTCAACATCTTTTTTTCCATCCCTCCCTCCACTCTAGTGAAAAGCACTATTGATTTCAAGAAAACAATTATCTTTTCAGGACTAGGGTGAGATCATAGCAGAAATAACTGGCAGTGAATATTCCTTTGTATTACTGTACTGAAATCTGCTGTAAGATATCTGAAGTGAAATGCCTCTTAGCTCTCCTATGAATATTTTAATCTGAAGAAAAATTGTAATTGTCTTGGTGTTTCAGAGCATGGTGTTTCCATTGCTTACTCCTTTTCTCTTTTATTACATATCAGAGATACAAGAAATCCAGCCAAAATGGCATCCGTAGGAATTACTTCAGCAACACAATGCACAGAAATGACCTTTCTCAATAAAAAGGCAAGGCTGGATCTAGATCTGTGTAAAAATATTAAGTACTTCAATCTGAAAGCAATTTTATAATTAATCTTCATAACCAGGGCTCACTGCAAAGTTTTACTATTAACTCTGCTTTAGGATCTCAGTATAATTTGGTTTATGTAACAAGACCAGCTATAAGACAAGTATGCTCCAGAGTGTGAAGAATTTCAGTCTGTTTGAACATTTTATATGCAATATAAAATATCAACTTCAATAATAACTTACCATGAAGTCAATTGCAGCTCCTGAATTGGCATGTCTGAGGTAGACAGGGCTAACACTGAAGGTTTGATGTAACTTGTATTTATCTTTAACCCTATCAATTGTAGAAGGAACTGGATTTAGCAAAATAAATGCAGAGAAATACTTTGCAATTTGTATGCTATTCTTTTGGTGTGGTTTGTGTTTTGATTTTACTCACCAAAATCCTGTGCAGTCAAAATGAACCATCATCCATTTAGAAGGGTTAAAAGTAAAGGAATCTGCATATTCAATTCCATCCAAGAACAATCGAAACTCAGGACACACAAATGCTGTTCCTGCATATGCAGCATCAATATGAAGCCAGAGCCCCTCAGCATCACCTGTTGGAATTGAGATTGTTGTTATGTAAGGGGCATAAGGAATCAAAGGACATGCTTAATCTCTCTTCTCTGCAAACCAGGTGCATTTTTTGGAGGAGGCAGACAAACAATTGACAATCTAGTTTTATTTTAAAGCTGTGGATGCATAAAGCCAAAATATAGGATAGTACTGAAATCAGGTGGACTCTGCAACAAAATTCACTATTCTGTATTTCATGTGAATCTTTTTAACAATTGATTTATCTCACCTGCCCTTTCACTAAGTGAAATTCCCTGGTACCACTCAGTTGCACAAAGCCAGAATACAGACATGGTAGCAAGCAAAAAGGTACCAAGACATAGAAGCCACAATCTGACCCACAAGAGAAAGCTCCTCAGATCTTCAGCAGCTACTGGTCAGAATTCATGCTGGAATAGAATCTGCAACCATGTCAAACTTACCTATGAAACCGGTGGACCCAAAGGACGTCCTACCAGAATCTACCTTCAAAACTCCTTTGCTAGGTTAAATATTAATGTATCCATCCTACAACAGTACCACACAGTCTGTATTTCCTGAATAACCACATTAAAGATTTATCAGTTGGCAAATTTCATCCATCTTGAATAGAACATATTTTAGCATCATAATCTCAATCTTACAGAAATCACTGCAAAGTCTTGTACTGACTTCAGCGATCCCTGAGACACGACTCAAAAACTCAACTGATCAGTGCTTCTACTCTCCTTGGTTTTAGCATAAAAAAGTCTCGCACTGTATTTTATATACTTTCATAGTTTAAAACCAGGAAAAAAAAGATACTTACAAATTGGACCCAGTTCTGCGAGATTGTCAAAAGCACAGACACCAGTTGTACCCAAAGTTGCACAAACCTAGAAAAAAACAAACCTGTTATAATGGATTGGGTTTCTTTTAATACATGGATGCAGCACTTTAAAAGTGGACAGTTTATTGCAGACAGTCAAAATATTAAAATTTTTTGTTCAATAAAATAGAAATTCTTGTATACATTTTAACCTTCAGCTAATGCATTTTAACCCAATAAGAAGTGTTTCAGATGTAATTTTACGTTGACATTAAGATTATAACAGTATGTCAATAACCCCAACCAGAAGGTTGAACGTACAAAGACTGGCACTAGGCCCTTCTTTCTGTCTTCTGCAATGGCTTTCTTCAAAGTTTCACCTCTGAGGGAAAAGTTCTCATCCACAGGCAGGAACTTTATCTTCACAAGAGAAATCAAGCCAGCCTTTTCTACAGAGGAATGTGCCTTTAAAATAAGAAAAAGAGTAAGAACTCGAGCTCTGAGGCTGAACAGCTGTGGTAAGTTATGGCCTTATGAAAGACAGTGGTGGTAAGAAAGACAGAGATAACATCCTTATTGTAATCCATATTAAGACAAGTATGAAAGCATCTTCTTTGTGAGTAACTATAAGAAATAGTACACTGTAATTCCAAAGAATGCTTCATTTATTTGGGTACTGGTCTCTCAAATATAATAATAGGCATCCTCATCTTGTGTTTGGAGGGCCATTTATCAAAACTCAGCTCTTAAAGGAGCCTCTAGAAATTAATCAACCTCAGTTTATTACCTCCTCCCTGCTATAAGAAATAAATCCCCTGAGATGTGTTTACTTCTAGATAGAGCAAAACACCTCACAAGAAAAAGTCCTTTTAGTTATACTAAGAGAGAACCAGCATGAGCATGTCTTCCGTGGCAGTTTTTCCAGGGGATTACAATTGTTCAATGCAGGAGACCAAGGACAGAACAGATTTGCTGTAGAGCCCACAACCAGGAGCAGCACTGAGGTAACAACACCTTGAGTGTGCCTGTCTCTGAGGGGAAAGAGGCTCTGAAAAAACGTGAGCTAAGCAGCATGAGATCAGCACCTAGTTACTGGAGTAAGGCTTTGTAAAAAACAGGAAGGAAGTGCAGAAATGAATCATGTGAAACAATCTCTTGAGGACGGCCAGGACCCTAAAAAACCCCACTTCACACTGATTTAGTTTCCCCATCTGCAGAAAGCAGCAGTAGAGGAACTGGTTCATGCTTGTGAGACATTCCTGTGTTTTTCTCTTGGTAAGAAATGTGACTTCACATTGCATAGTCTGAGTGAGACAGCAGAAGTAAATTTGTTTTCCTTCTAATCATAAGAACCTACTTGATCAGAAGCATAAGCAATGAGGCGAGAATTGAGTGAGGACTCATCACTGTCTGGCTCGGAAACCTTCATCTCCAAAATCTTGTTCTTCCTTGCTGCCAGCAACGCAACCAAGGTTGATTCACTCACAGTGCTCTGCAAAGACATTGCTCATTTACTGCAACTGCTGCTTCATTGCTATTTTGCCAGGGATTTGCTGAAATCAGTGAAGAGCCCAGCTGCCCACCCCCTCTTTTATTCTTACTACTGCTTTTCTCTGACGCAGTGGAGAGTCATTAGCTGATGAGCAGCTCTCTGGGCCAGCAACACAACACAAAGCCTTTTAACTGCTGGAGATTTTAATGTGCAGGACCGAGTTGTGGGGAGTAAACAAATCACACCTTCCTTTTGTTCTACAGATAAAACGTAGTATCTCCCATAAAATTACAAACATGAGCAAAGCCCCTTACAGTAACACAGAGGCTCAGCACTGATTCCAGGGAACACTTGCTTAGGCTTTCCTGAAGGAAGTAAAGGTTCAGGCTTTGATCTTGTCCCTCTCAGAGACACAAAGTAGATATGAGAAAAAAGCAAAATAATTTCTTGTGTGGTAGAAGGACAGTGACAAGGATTCTCTCTCTAATTATGTAAGAATCACTTTAGTGCATAATTTAGTGATGTGAAACAGACCGAAAAAATGAAATCTGACTCTCACTCATCCTTACAAAAGGCCACAAGTATGCCTTCTGTTTGCCCATAACACAGCACTAAAAGCATTAGCAATTCCTATTTTATAATCTTCTACATTTAATACTAAAATTCGGGAAAATAATGCCGAATTGGGATTTGTGTCTGTACAAACCCATATAGAAAATCTTGTTGGTTTTGCCTCTAGGAAAACTACCACCCAGAGAGAAATTCACTTGAAAACAAAACGTTGATGAGGCCATCTCTAATCTCCCCTACCTGTAATACTCCTCCACCCATACTGTCAGGATGGTGGTGCAGGAACTTATCTGGAAGGCCCAGCATTTTAGCCAACCAATCCATCACATTCATTTCCAGTTCTGTGCAGGCTGGGCTGGAGGCCTAGAAAAATGTAAAAAAGGAGAATCAGGTTGTAATTCACCCTGGGCACTGATCCCTCATCCAGCTGAGAGCTAAAGGAGGCAATGAACTAATCTGATACAACTACACAGAGATCACACCCACCAACATCTTATAGGTTTATGAGGTTCTACTTCTTTCTTACACAGAGACACACATCTAAAAATCTGGGCAACGCCACCACCAGCTTCAGAATGCTGCTGAGGTGTGCAGAGACATAACCAAGTAGTGCTGTGTAGCTGCTGCAGGGGGATACAAAATACTCAGATATTCTGGGCCAGGACACCAAGCAATTATTTCCCAAAGAAGAAAAGTAGGAAATGTGTTCTCTCAAAGGAGCAGGAGAACTGGAATGGAGCCCAATCTAGCCTGCAGCATGGATGGTGGCTGCTCTATTGCCTGCATGGCTTGTGTAACAGTCTTGGCACTGGGAGTAGGTGACAGGGAACAATGCTCACAGTGGGATATGCAAAGAATTTGAAAACAGACATTTCTTGTATATTTTCTTAATTCACCTCTTACTACTAGGTAATGTTTCTTCTTATATATTCTTTTGGAGTTTTTTTAAGTGACAATTTTCATTTATGCAAACAACATATAGTTGGTTAAATCAAATAATTATACTGACTCAGAGAACAAGAAAGAATGTCTATGACCTTCTCTTGCATATTAAACACAGAAGAGGAATGTCTAAAATAGCCCAAAAAAAAATTTACCCATGTGAATCCCAAGCAGTTAATTGCGTCAGCCAACATATCTCCAAGGAGTGAAGGCCAGGAAGTAAGGGCTGGAAAGTAGGCATGCATGTGTGGACTTTGCCAATGGACTACCTAGAACAGAGTTATCTGGAAGTTAAATCTGAAAATGTCACAAAACTCTGCATAAGATGTAGTGGTTAGCATCTGTTTAAAGTGATGGAAAAGGATTGCAGCAACATAATGTGTGCAACTATACATCTGCTAGCAGAAAGCTGCAGAGATAATATCAACAGGAGAGCAGCACTAGCAGATGATAATACTGTGTCATTAATAGATAAATTGCAAATAACAGCAAAAGCATTTATCTGAATTAAACAGGCAGACAAAGATTCTGAACAGGAAAGAATGTTGTGCCATGTTTGAAAGGCTAGAGTCAGAAAGATTTATCTAAGTATTTATCTTTATAGAGGGAATCCTTGCAACAAAGTTGCTCAAGTTCATTTAGTCAAACAGCAGCTTGCCTTCAGCTACACACAGCAATTTACAACTATATAAACCCTTCTATACTCCTGAAGGAGCTTGTGTGGGACAACAGCATAAAAGCATGCAATGTGATTGCCTGTTTACATCAGATCAAGTTTCTGCAAACATCTACAAAAAATTTGAGAACAGACTTTGAAAAGGCTTCTTATATAAAATATGTAACTTGGTAATATGAGCTCCTTTAGCAGAATCTGCAGTATTTATGTACAAGAGGAAGAAGAGCTTTACATTCAAAGTGCAGGAGACAAGTCTTGTATGTACACGAACTTGGGCAAGAGTTGTTTCACTTTGCTGTGCCCGAGTTTCCACATCTCTGAGATTATATGGTTCAGCAGGTAGAGACATTGTGAAGCTAATGATTTTCTGACACTGGTGAATTTGTTTCCCCATAAGCAAATATGAGTTAATACATAAAGTACTTAAAATTACATTCACAGTCTATTCCCTAAAATTATAGTTAGGAACACAGCAGTAATCTCCAGAATCTCTCTGTGGACATAACATCTACAAGAATTATTTTACATTTTTGGGTACTTTACTTATTTAGATCAATGTTCTGCAGAACCTGTGCATTCCCAGGATTTGGGGTTCCCCCCAGGTAGTAACGGCCCTTCCCTGTCACATTTATACTTTATTTCTTACCCCTGGCATAATAATCTTCTCTATATCCCCAAAGATGCTGTCCCAGCTGTCTGGGTCCATCGGGGCAGAGTCTGGCAGCTGGGCTCTCATGTAGCCCGGCTGTACGTCAGGAGTCACCCGTCGATCTCTCACATTGCTCAGGTACTGGCAAATGTAATCCACCATCTCTTTCCCTGCAAGAGGCAAACCAGAGGTTGGAGTTTTGGTTATGGAAAAACGAACTAGCAGTACCGGCACTCCACACAATCTGTCATCAGCACTGGACAGGGATTCCACTAGCATTGGGATACTGCTCCCAGCATAGCCACTGGAACTGACTTCCCTCCTACACTCTCCTTGTCCCATCTAACAGTGTAGGGCCACAGCTTCTAGGAACAAGCTTCACGGGGACAGAACAGATTCACAGGGTTTTTTCAGTGCCATCATTGAAGGGACCAAATGTACCTTTAAAACACAATCATGGTACAAGTAGTTTGTTTGATTACTGAAAGGTTACATTTTCTTGCCTACGAATTACCTGAAACAGGATTTCACGTGAATTTAATTTTCATAATGTTGTACACTTCCTTGTCATTATAGCATCCTCTGAAATCAGCTGCATAGCTCCACAACTTTTCTCCACTTTTTAAGGCAATCTCCTCCAGTTCTGGAACCAAAGTTTGCTTTCCATCTCCAGAACTGTACCAGGAGCATTGCAATCTTACAGTGTCAGCTGGGGAAGAGCCACTTTGTATAACCCCTTAGCACAAGTTTATTCAGAATTACAGTTTTGTAGCTTTCCCACAGCATCTTTGAAGACCAAAAAGGCTGTTACCCACAGACTCTAAATCCAGTAATTTAAACTCAACCCTGGGACACATTTTTGCCTCAGCATATCCAAGTCTCAAGGACAAGTGCACAAATAAAGACTATAAAGCCCACCCTAATTTTGGGTACCACTCCCAGCCTTACAACAGTTGATCTCCATGAGCAAATGTTACCTATTTGCAAGAGCCAAGGATCACTCACCTCTCTGTCTGTACTCCTCAGGCTCCATACTGATTCCTTAGGAATGTACCTCTGCAAACCTGGGCCACAACCTTGTGGGAGCTGTGGTCAGTTTGGTCTGGTGCCCTGCCAGCTGCTTCCCCCTTTATAGGTCCCTTTATCTCTCAGACTCACGCATTCTGGAAAAGGTTTAACATATGCAGGTCATTGGTGTTTATCTAACTCCTCCCAACTGAGGGTTTTTTACCATCTCTCATGTTCTCATCTGTGCTCTTTTGATGTGTAAGATAGTGTATCACTGAGAGGAGCTGCCTCTGCACTAACCCTTCCCCATTTTCAATCAATCTTTCAGAAGTCTCACAGTAATCCATGCCAAGAATATAAGGCACATTAACGTGAGACTTTTGGGAGAGAAAGCTCAAGAGCTTCCAAAACCAAATAAAAGCTAGCAGATGTTATACTAGCACACCCAGCTACTGTGCCAGTGGTAGCCATTAAAACAAGGCACCAGCACAGAACAAATCTGACACTGCAGACAGGGACTGGACTTTAAGAGTTGTTTCGAGAACTCCCCAAAAAAAGAGTATACCTACCTCCCCACAAGTCTTCAGTCCTTATGCTGTCAGTCTCATCCTGCTAAAAGGAAAGGCTTTACAGTTATTGCCAGTTACAGAACTGCAATACAAAGCAGCAATGATCCTCCTGGTGGATTTCCTGCCCTTCCAGATCAGAGCAGATTACACAAACCAGGGTGCTGTTCTCCCATGGATATCACCCTAGATCGCTGAGCTGAGAAAATGCTTTTTTTCCCCTCACTGTACTTGCTTTTCTCACTTATGATACACAAAAGCACTGGGATTTAGTCTTGTCTTTCCAGAATTCCTCCAAGTCCTCCACCTGGATTGTTCTCAGTTTGAAAGGACAGCCTTATAAATTCCCTCTTCTTCCAGTTTTAGGACCTGAAAACACCCTGACCTACCTGTGGCAGCATGACCTTTGACACAGTACTCAATGTTGAGTGCTTATCATCTTCACTTGCGCTACACTGCACCTGGCAGCCCTGGGAAAAGAGCAAGGTAGGACTTGTGGACTAAGCACCAGAAATTGTTTCCAGCACAATATATTCTTGCCTACTTTTGCCATATCCTAGGCTCCTGCTTAGGGCTGGCCCTGCTGGAGACAGGGTGCCAGGCTAGGCAGACCCTCTGTCTGATACCTGACAGCAGTTTTGCTGTTCTCCTCACTCGGAGAGAACTGGCTGCCAGAGCAGCTTTGGCTCTCCATCGCATGTACTCTAATGCTGCCCAAATACTTCTGTAGTTCTAGAAAGCTTTTACGTTTCTCTCACAGCACACTGTCTACAAAACAGTGTGAAACCTTTCCTAGTTTCTGCTGCAATTAGATACTTGAAAAGGAACAGAGATATGACAAAGATGCTCTGATACACACACATCAGATTAATGTACAGAAATAAACCAAGTTGATAAAAAGGCATTGAAAGAAGTGCAAAAAAGTACTACACACATATTCATCTCTTTTATCTCATATTACTCTGGAAACATTAGGAAAGAAGTAACAAGCTGTCCACATGCGTAATAGGAACTTATGAATATCTCCTGGCTTTACCGTAAATTATCTCATAAAGGGGAAAAAGGAAGGTGAGAAGGGACTGGCATCAAGCACAGATCAAAATCAAAAAGAGCCCGAAGTTCCCAAAACCTGTGATTCTAGCTCATTACAAGTGACTAATGTTTCTATATATGGACATCTGTTCAAAGAAACAGATGGTAGCTAATTACATTTATGTTTTTAACTTGGAACAGCAAATAAGGAACAATGTTTTTAATAATGTTTTCAGAGCTAAACTATACAATGAATATTTCATGTAACATATACCCTCCACTTTAGCCCAAAGGTGACAATTTCATTGAGTTGGTCTCGTGTTCTGTGCAGAAGAGAACAAACAGCAGGTCCTGTTCGGACTGAAGATAAAATAGGTGATAAATGATTACAGGTAGGGTAAATATTACTGGTGATAAATAAGGTTTTGTTATAGCTACGCTGCACTTAGAAGGATTTTGTTATGGACAACAAGGAATAGAATATTTGCTCACAGGAAACAGAGTGAATAGAAAAGGTTCATTTCATTGTTTGCTACAAACATCTGCCATCACAACCGTGGGAAACTCTCCACTTGGATGTGAACGTTACCACTATCACCACTCAGAGTAACGCTGCAACTCTTATCATTATTAAGAAATCACAGAGATTACACTGTTGTTAAGTTTGTGGGATGTGAGGACACAAACATTATTTTGATCACAGAATAATTCGATTGGAGCAATGCCTACGCAGCACATTTACCTTGATTAACTGGTTCCCGAATTTGGTAGTGACATAATCAATAGTTCCTGAAAAAATCCCTAAAATAGAGCAATTTCCAGTTAATCACTGCACAAGGTTTGCTTCAAGTCCTAGTACCAGCATTATTATATCCTTGAAAATAATTCTTCTAAAACCCACCACCACAGAGCTTTTATTTCTATTATCTTTTGATTATTTTTAGATCAAATTTGCCAATTAGAATCAAATTTACCAGATATATAACGATACTAAGATATTTAGAATTTTTTCCCAACTGCTAATTCTATAAATCCAAGTCAAATTCTGACCTGTCTGACAAAGTTTTGTGCAGTACAATGCAATTGCTTCCCCATTCCTCTCTCCTACCATTTAAAGCCATTCCATGCACAAAACTGTTTTTTCATGTTTTTCCAGATGCCTAACACTGAACAGCTTTGACCTTCTAATTTGCACACAAAACAACTGAAATTGAATTAATACTACATTATATATATGTGGAAAAGATATTTAATTGTAAAATAGAAAAAGTAGGCCAGAGTACAGTTTTAAGGGTAATTCTTCTGTGTACAGTATAGATAAACCAGACTTTTTGCTTAAGTTTATATAAACAATTCCATAAAAGCAGTGAACATGGAACAACAAAGCAAAGCACAAAGAGTTTTATCTTACAAAAAACGAATCTGCACAGTAGTTCAAAACTTAATGTAACACAGCACTGAACAATCTTAAGGCAGCTCAGTCTAAGCACAGGACTAGAAGCCAGGAACTCCTGAGATCCATTCCCAGGTGACCACAGGTTCACGTGGTGTCAAGCCAGTCATTTAACAATCTCTTGTGTTGCACTTATACCAGTTATAAAATTGAGACAATAACACTCACTTACCTGCCTCAGGCAGTGCAGTAAGGGTTCTTTAAAAGATTTTACAATGCTCTGAAGATGTAACGTGCCATATAAATTTTAAGCATAATAGATCACTGCACAGACACACACAAACACAGTATCACAGTGAGAACAATGATGCTGGGCAGGAAGAGCATCACTACAACATAAAAAAGTTACTTGTCCAATTGCATAATTAAAATGCAAAAGTCCGTTTAGAAAAAATGCATCACTGAAGTAATTTCAAGGCTATGGGGGAAGAGATCAATAGGAATATTCTAAAATAACTACTATTTGTGTTCCAGTGGAGATGTTATTTTCCATTCATTACTGAACTTTAAAATGTTTGTACAGGAAAATTGTAAGACACATGAAGTGAAGTTTCAACGCCTCCACTACCAAATTTTGCCTCTTAATATGTAAATTAAGATACTTTTTTGTTCTTCTTAATTACAAATTACATTCTTCCAAGAAATATACCATCCACAATAAAACTGGCTGCTAGCTTACTTCAAATGACCTATAGGCTAAACATTTTTCTCATAATTTTTCTCATCTTTGCTGAAAAATACCTATGCAAGTTGTATGTGTAGAAATTATAAAAACATGCAGCATATGTACAAACTGAAAAGTTTAAAAAATATTAGCTTCATATACATGTAAATCTACCTGGATACATCTGAAATTAAATATAAAAATTTCACCACCTAAAATAAAAAAAAAACCAAAAATGGTTTTCAGAGAATCTGAGACAACTACTTAAAGCTGTACAAAGATTTCCACCTGGAAATGTCTTATTCAGAGAAGTTGTTTGAGTTGTTATCATGTAGAAATAACTGTTAATTAATTTTGTCACATAATTTTCAAATTGTCAGCTTAAATCAACATCACCCTTAAAACTGTTCTGTTTTTCAGAAGTTAGATTCATACTAAAATCAAAAATTTCACAAAAACATTGGCTTTTCGTGTTTTCGGATCCCTTCAAAAAGATTTATCAACTCATTTTGAAACTGTAAAAAAACCAACTATTTACAGTATTTCATTTTAAATACTTTTCACAATTTCTAAATTCAGAGTTTTTATGTTACAAGAAATTAATCAGAGCTCACGGCTTAAGTCCAGTTATCAACTTGTAGCATCTTCTCTATCCTGAAATCCCATGTCTGTACCTATATAGCGTACAGTTCAAGATTGTACTGCAGGTTTTTGAAAGTAACAGGCTTTGCAGTATGTTCATTTTTTATTAAACAGCTTCTTTATTAGTCTGGAGGCGGTTCATTGCCTCTAACTTCTGCCGATAGGCCTCTGCTTCTTGTTCCTTCTTTAGAAGCTGCTGACGGTATTTTTGTGCTTCTCTGTTTGCCTCATCCAGCTGTTTCTGAAGAGTTTCTCTTTCCTATTAGAAACAGAACCAGCAATATTTTGTCAAATAAGTATCAAATACCAGTTAAAATGGCAAATACTTTTCCTTTACATGCAGTTCAAGTGTTAGAGTATCACGTAGAAACTGTTCTTACTCGGGCAAACCTGTACGAATGCTGCTGTGCAAATTAGGCACCAATTACCACACCTGACAACTCCCCACATAAGGCTGGAAGTGTGGAGACAGTAAACCCGAGTCTATTGAGCTGCAAAGGTACCCCGTAAGTCTTCATCAAAAAAGAGCTAAATAAAAGAAGTGGAAGCATGGTGATTAAACACTAACACAATATACTACAATTTCTCCAATTCCCTTTGTTACTTTTTAAAACTGGAATCCAATCTAACAGGATTGTCCCTTGCTGTTGTATTTCTTATCAGACAGTGTAATGACAAACTGTTACAGCCATTTGCACTGGAGAGTGTCAGCTGCCCACTGACCAAAGTATACACCTAAATACTTCTAAATAGTGATTGGTACTCTGCAATCCAGAGGTATAATTACATCCCAAAGGACACCGTATCTTTATGAATTACAGGCAATTAGCCAGATAAGCTTTTTTCAATTTAAAAGCAGTAAGTGAAGATATCCTTACTGAAGTAACTGCAGAAATCCTGCATATAAGTTTGTTGGGGATGGATATAAAATGGTTTCCAAGCAAAATAATATGGGAAATGCCACTTCCTCTGAAGCTGCCTCACGAACTAAGGAGAATGCATTTCCATCTCCAGTGATGTAGGTACTGTCATTTTGTCTGATGTTGCACTGAGCCCAACTGAAAAAGCAATTTGCTTGGGAAATAGTTTTGTTTTGATCTTCAATCAAATACCATTTCATTAAAGTGCATCATACTTTTATGAGTAAGGTAGTATTGGATTTAAAATCATTCTTTCCACTGTAGTTGTTAAGTAGGAACAGGAAGGAAGGTTGCCAGCAAGCCATCTCCCAGAAAAACAAAACTTATCAAGAAACTGAGGCCCAGTGAAAATAAGTCATCTTTTCACCATATTCCCACCCCAGTAGTTCAGTATCACATTCCCACTTAATACCTCAGTTGTTAGAAGTTTCATCCCCCCACACTCCCATAACAGCATCCCTATTCTTCACCTCTGACGCACTCACATATTTTCATGGTCAGAAAAATATGAAACACTCTGCCTCCCTTCTACTTGCTACTGTTCTCAGTACTTGTCACAGTCACATTTAGCAGTCACATGCTGTGCTGAATGTGCTGAAATACAATGATAGAGGTGATCAGATCATTGCTAACAGCAGCACCTGTACAGCAAAAACAACAGGTGAAGGAGAGATGTTATTAATAGGTTATAAATACTAGCTAGAATACAGAACAAACTCCAGTAAGTGCAACCTGATTTTTCACAGGGCTTTAAGAGCTGAAGGCAGCAAGCTGGGTTCATTTGGAGCATATGCTAATAAAATGAGAACTCATCTGAGTTTGCTTACTTATTTGAAAAGGAAGTTCAGCTTCCACCTCGGAAAACTTGGATTCTGCTTTTTAAGCAACTTTATGAATGGTCAACCCATGTAGCAACTAGACTGAGAGATGCCAAATGAACAGCAGAGCCTACATCTCAGAGGATCAGAAACACACCAACGATCTTCCAGCACCAGTCCAACCAAAACACACTGCTATAGCTGTAAGTTATCCCTGCAGTATGACAGGACCAAGCTTACATAAAGCAGCCTCATGGAGTAGAGTGTTGGTGAAAAGAACGACAAGACAACTCTCAGGGATCAGTCAAAACAGTTGATCCTTTCACATGTGGAAGGCAGCCTTTCCTTTTTGAGGGCTGGGATATACTGAGCTGGGCATTATCTACCCCATGAATTTGTCTCATAAAAACCATCAGAAATCTAATACTGGCAAGAAGCAAAGCTGCTCTGTCTCCTGGCCTTCAGAGGAGTAAGAACCATCGGTAGTTCACTGGCCAGTGGTTCTGTGGTGCTTTAGAAACACCAAGGGGCTATCACTCCTGTGGAGTGTGTGCACGCTGCAAACATTTGGGGTGGAATCATTTCTGTGAAGTGTGTGCACCCTGCAAACATTTGGGGGTGGAGAGGTTCTCAGACCACACCTTAAGAGTATTTCCCACGGAAGAGAGAACTAGAGCTGTGTACCCATAGGTGGTATGGCACTTTAAGGAAAGGGTAAGAAAAAAAAGGAAAAAACCCAAGTCTCCGTGGCACAGCCAGAAAATAAAACCAGTATCTACTAGACAGACTAGCAATTCAAAGCACACAGATTAGTCCAGCAGCTAACAGGTGTAGTTTTTAGACTGTTACAGTCCCAACATAAACACAGTGAGTTAAGGAATTGAGGCCAGCTCTACTATGTGACTAGGCAGTGGAAAGAACCCAGTGCTTCTGGAGGAGCAACACATAACTGCAGTGGATTCAATGGCCAAAATTGGTTCCTTAACTTTGATATCTAGAATAGAGGACTGTATCTGATCTAATTTAATCAAACCCAGAGAGGGTTCTTGGAACACTGACAAGTGTTCTTCAGAACAGAACTGAAAGTGTTCTAGAGATCTGGAGTTCTTTTGTATCACCTACCCAGGTAAAAATCAAATTAGAGGATCCTCAGTGTTTCCTGGTATAATCTTCCATTATCCCAGGGAATTTTCTTCATTATATGTAACTTTTCTTAACAGTCTAAATATTGACAATAGGAATGCCTATAACTAAAACAACCAACCATTCTTTTAAACAACACAAAGACCCAGAATGTGAATTAATGAATAAAATTAGTTTTATATTATTTTTTTAATCTAATGAAATTATTGTCCTGGTTCTAATGCATGTCACCTTTCAAACATGCAACATGGGAAAAACAGTCAAATTAAAGAATGACAATAAAAATCACTATGTGTTAATGAATTATGCAAGAAAATGAAAAACAGAGTATCTGTGTGACAGGGTTTTTTTGCTGCCATCCCATGTTTAAAATATCAAACTGCTTAGGAAAACTGCTGTCACTCTTCAAAACGAGCTGAAATGTTTGAGCTCAACAGACCCAGAACAGAAAATTTTAGAACATCACTACAGCTTTAGTCGTTCCACAATACTTTCACAGGAAAGTTTGTCACCTCACGATGGGATGATTTTCAACTTACAAAAACTTCCAAGCTACAGTTAACTGTTCACACACTATGAATTTAGAACAGCTGAAGAAAGCATTCAGCTTTGAATCAAGTCCTTGTAATGAAATAAAGGAATGAATTAGTGTGAGGCAAAGAAACCAAACAATAAAGGTTTTCTGTACTTCTAAAATATTTTTGAAGTATTTTGATGAGGGGAGGAGTCCCACTCTCTTCAAATTCAAGTATCTACCACTGTCTGTGATGAAGAAATTTGAAGTAAGCCAATGTATGTGCACTTCTTTAACGTCACTGCTACTAAAGTAAGGTAGCACCATACCCCTGTGAACCACAATAAAGCCCCTGAAGTCAACTGGCCTTCACACAGAGGCAGAGGTCTGCATGTGCATTTCCTGTTGCACAGGCAGGGGTGAGTCAGTCATCAAAACTTCACTTAAAAGTAACAGACCAAGCAACTCATCTAAATTGACTTCTTTTGATATTTGAGAAATATGTTTAACATATATAATTGCAACTGGTAATCCCCTTAAAAGAATTATTGGCAGTGTTACACCAACTGTCTGTAATTAGGAACAGGTCAATTTATCCCTTAACCAATCTGGATTTTTTTTAATTCACCTAACAGAATTATTAAAATACTTAAGGAAATGTAATTTCCTTTATGAATAATTCAGGCAGATTTTTAAAAGTGTGAACAAAAGAAATGCTTTTATTGTAACAGTCATACAATTTTAAAAATGCAGCAAGAAAATTTCAACTGTCAGGATAATCTGTAATGACCACAAAGCTGCAAAGGCCAAAAGTATTTGATGCAACAACTTAGAGACAGGGAAAGTATGTGATGAGAGGTGGTATTGTTATAAGACATGGATAACATATAGCACTGTACAACAAAAAGTATTCAATTAGGCACAATTTGATAATATGAACAGAAGTTGGAGAATACAACCTTTGATAAATGAAATATCATGGAGTTGACAAAATGAGAACTCACAGTCTAGTCAAAGCAGGCAGCAATTTTCATAAACTTTTGACCAAAACTGGTTAGCACAGTTAGAAGTAACAGAAAAAGGAATGAGATGGTTGACTTATTGTGGCTAATATTAAAAAAAGCTATAATTTTAACTGAACAGCTACATCCATTTGTCATATAAAAAGGAAAGCACTCTCAACATTTTTAGGTCTTTTGCAGTACAGTTTTAAAAAAACTGGATGGTGCAAACTTGTGTAATGGTAAACTCTTTCAGAATTAAAAAAAAAAAAGGCTTGGGATACCACACAGATAAAAACTGACAAACATAAAATCTTACTGTTTCACACTTCCATTAACAGTTATCTAGATACCATGAATGGAAAGGAAACATTGCTAAAAATGATCTCACAATCAAGACAAGCATGTGGCTGTAACAGAAAGATGAGGGTACAGTGCTCTCACTCACTGCTAGCGGAAAGAGTCAAGTCAGTTGATAATATATCAGTACCCAGTTTTCAAAACTAGCTAGTGATCTTCAAGGAGAAACAAAAAAATATATGTTCTCATACACTTAAACAAATGTCACTTTTACATGCATGACCACAGGATCAAGCAAGCAGCCCTCCTATTTTCTTTTTACCACAACTTTGTAAAAGATGAATTTCAGTTACAGGAGAGACTGAACAAGTTATTGTTTCACACACTTCATTCTGTGGTAACACGGAAATTAACCTCCTGAACAATACAAAAACCACAACCAGATACTCAGTCCTGAACACTGTTTAACACAGATCATGTAATATACTCCTTACTTCTATTTCTGCAGACTCCACACGATTTTCAACAATCTCAATGCACTGTCTCTTCACTGGCGGTTCTTCACTTATCACAGTTTCTTCAGCAATGTCTGTTGCAGGAACTGTTAACACTGAAAACATATTTGTACATGTAAATACACTTACTTCAAGCAATATTTGCACTATATAAAACTTGTATTATTTAAGTAATTCTATTAACAGAAAAAAAAATGCAGATACTTTTCCTTATGAAAACACAATTATATTATAAAGTGCACTATAAGGTCAGTGAAAATCTACGAAAAACTTCAGCTGCTTGTATGCTACTAAAGAACTTTAAAATTCCTCATTAACAAGGTCTACAGTAGTTAGCTGTCAATCTGGAGTACCACTGCCATTTTTCACAGAGTAAACAGACATGGCAGGCAATTGCAGCAGTTACCAGTCTGTCAATTCTAACTTCTGTAGCAGACCATCTTTAAATGTTTCTTAAGCAAATACTAAATACAAGTCTTGCCTTTGTTTTGATTAATACACCTTAAGTAATCTAAAAATCCAGTAGTTATTAGCAATGAATAAAAAACCAGGGTTCTCAATAAATTCATACTCTCGCAACCACCTGACAAATAAACGTGACTGTCACTTCAGTTACTCTCAACATCCACTCACTCGTGCTGATAACTAGCTGTACTAGTTCAGACAGACTGTGAACCAAATCATTTGTCTCCTGTGTAAAACTCTTCAAGCTTCACACTGGGAGTTCTCATGAAGAAACCAGAGAAGGAATCATTTTTATCTACACAATGGTAGAGCATCTTTAAAATAAATCACCCAACCACCATACACATCACAAAATAGCACTTATCACACTAACAGCTTCTACAAAGTACTATGGCCCCAAAAAGATATTTGTGTCACCCTGGCTTCCTTGGTTCTGTCACTGCTGCTCTAAAACTTCAGGCATGTAAGACTTGACATTTGTTCTGTACAGAACACACGCCATGGGACTTGCACAGCTTCCTTCATGCATCAGATTTCTAAACCCAAGCCTCACTCTCCCACAGTACTCCCAGCAAGGCAACAGTGTAAGTGTTGGAAGAAGGCTTTTGTTTAACTTCATCTTCTAGTTTTTGTAACAAGTTTGCAAAAATCAAACTTACTGAAGGCAAAGCGAGTAGTTATCACTTCTCTCTTAAATGTTCCATTTCTCCTCCATACAGTTTAGTAATTCTTCCATTCTCTCTCCTAATGCAGAGACTCAGCTGACATGTGCTAACCCACTGAACTGCAGTGGCTCGTGTCTGAGCCTTCTCTAGTATAACAATTCATAGATGTACACTAAATCGTCCAAGCTATTTGCACCTAACAAGTCATTATTATTACTGTAACTAAAACAGCTCCTCAAGCTGGACTCATACAAGTCTGCACTCACCTTGCTGCCCATCGGGCATGGTCACAATGATGGGTTGCCCTATTCCACTGGTTGGAATGGAATGCAGGTTACCCAGCTGAATGCCGTCCGTCACTATAGTAATGACCTGCTGACCTCCAGAACTGACAACTTGCTGAATGGCCCCATCCACAGATTCTGCAGTCACAACCTCTTCTGTGGCCACAACTATCAACAGATTAGTAAAGGAATTAAGTCGATTTATAAATTAAGCTTTTATGATTTTAAATGCATTTTAGCACAGCTGAGAAAAAATTTCATGACTTGGAAATTTGACCCCCCTGATTAATACTTTACTACAGATTGTATTTTTAATAGAAATCTTTCACCAGGCTAACATAAAGCAGTCACATTTGGACATATACATGCAACACTGTCCTGGCCTACCTTGCTCAATATAATAATATTGATATACCTCACTCAAAATTGATGCTTTGTGTTCAGTGCTAACAGGGCAGCAAGAACAAGAGCTGCTTTTAAGAACACAAATAACTTTTGCATTGTACCAAGCTGGACTAAGTTACACTAACAGCAGAATAAAAAAAAATTTTAAACTTTAAATACTACCTTGAGACTACTTCTCAACCAACAATTTGTCAGCTGTACCTCAGGACCCAGCCCAAATTTCTCAACAGTCTTCAAGATAGCAACAGACTGAAGGACCCCTAGAGAATCTTAAAGTTTCACCTGTACTACGTGGGTACTTCAAACACAACCACAACTTTATTTATTATACAAAGAATGAAATAAGACTAAGTGAAAAGTTCTGCAGAGCAGACATTTTTACACCTTTGAAAAAGAAAGATAAAGCTTAAAAAGTAAAACAAAAGTAAGTATATAATTTTCTAGGTAAAAGTAAAGAATTCCATCTCAACTATCTATTTCAAATTCATGATTCAATAATGAGTATAGAGCAGTGAACTCTCACAGTTCTATCTTACCTCTGTAAATGAGGGTAAGATAAGGAAAGCTTGCATTCAGAACTACAACACATACCCCAGCTTGCACTATATGCTGCAACTGGGTTCTTGTGAAACCATCCTTATTTTTTATAACAAGATACTGAGAGAAAAAGCAAGATCACTAGGTAGCACAATAAAGGAAATTCAAGTACACTAGCTGTGTATTTTATTTTCTATTTGCCAGGGTAAAAGCAAAGCCTTTGATTTAAATAATAGGCATTAGAGTGCTTTTTATCTACAGAGATGCAATTAAAACCCTATAGACTGTGTTGTGATGTTCAAGATGAGAGAAGGTAGATAAAACTCTGAGGCTTTCATCTTTTAAGTTAATTGCAATATATCATACACAGAAAAATCATCCTGTAGCTGAAATAATGACTGCAGACATTGTCTTCTGAAGATCTTTATGTTTGGAGATTACTGTCCTATAACATTGCCTAAATATTCACACAGTATTTATTCAGGAAATCAAAACAGCAACTCCCACATGAAAAAGTGGTGTTGTACTGAACTTGATTTGGCTTCCAAGTACAGGCTCAGCAGTAAGAAAGACCAGTGTCACAAAAAAGTCCAAGTTGCCAACACTAGGTGCTGTGGCAAACAGCTCGGATCTTTCAGTTTCAAACTCAGTGTTGGGCTTTTAGTTCTGTAAGGAAACATTGCTAGAACTTCTCCAAACCTTGAAAGAAAAGTAGAGATTTTGTCTAAAAAGAAGCTACTCTATATAAAAGAAAAATAGCCCCATAAATATGGTCATTATTCCTTTCTTGCTCTCCTTCCATATCTATATTCATATAATCATTATTTACCACACTACTTTGTGTGCTGCAGGAAACACGAACTTATGTACTTTTAATTTATTAAATTAGGTTAAATGACTTAGCTTTCTAACCTGGTGTTTCCGAAGAATTAGATAGTGGAGCTGATGCTTCTGCTAAAGCTGCCAACGTAGCTAATACTGATGTTGATGAATTTCCAAACTGTACAGCAGATACTCCTGTTTCATCTGGGAGGATGAAAAAAAAGTTAGCTGATAAATTCAAAGCCAGCAACATCCCTTTTGCTATTTTTATTGCACTGAAGCTTCTAACACAGACTCCATTTCCAGCAGCATTCTGCTGAACCAATGTCCTATTCTGAAGTTAAGTTTGTTAAGCAAACAGAACTTCTGATAATTTATCTCTGTGAAGACTGTTGTTTGAGGTATGTACATATTTACAACACACAAAAAACACTGAAGAGGAACATAGTAACTATTCTTACCATTGTTTTTTCCTCAAGCCTTTTCACTAAATGGTGAAAATCAATTAAAGTATAAAATCCCAGTAGCTATCTTATAGGCATCTAAATACCTGTTCCATTGGATGTATTTGCAGAAGATACCAGACCTGTTAGGTTCACCACCCCTCCAGGTCCAATGATGAACTGCGGTGTTGCTGCGTGTATCGTCACAGTGTCCGGGCTCTCGGGGTTCGTATTGATTTGGTTCTGCATTGCAATCTAGGAGACACAGGTAACAACATCACTCCAATTGTAGGTATAAGAACTTGTTTACCTTGTGTGGGAGCTAGAATTATTGCACATTCCACACAAACAGGGATGATTCAATTCATTATACTCATGCAATACTCATGATATACACATACATTGTGTCACTCCAAGTGCGTAAGACTTTTTTCTTTTGGCTGAAATCTAAAGGAAAAAGTCTGGGGAGTGGAAGAGTGTAACAACCACCACTACTTCTCTCTCCCATTTATTGTAAACAAAGAGGAGCATATAAAGACATGACCCTTTTGCAGATATGCAAGCTCACATATCTAAAACAGAAGTCTGAAGAACCAAGACTGCTGGTTCATACATATCATGAAAATCTGCTCTGACAGCTTAGCAATTGCCATGAAATGTACATGGCAGTCTTTTTATCTTTCTTTGAATTACTGTTAACTTCTATTTACTATACCCCTTCTGCAATGAAGAGGAGGCTAAAGGAACAGACCAGAAGTTTAGACAGTTAAAGACATAGGGAAGCAACAGATTTATATTTTTCCATTTGCTTTGCACTCTTTTCTCAATAACACTTATCACTTAATTTGCCTTTAACAACACTATTGAGCAGTGAGCACACATCTCCATGGAATTATCTTTTATAATCCCAATCACAATCACTTCTCCAACAATTCAATCCTAGCTTTTCTATTTGGGAAAATTTGGTATCTCTTCTCTCCTGTTTGAACCCTAATGGTTAGGAAATCAATATCCATACATGAAGCTAACTGAACACCAGGGTATAGTCAAAACATACTGTCAGAGTAGGGAATTAATTTTTTACACCACGGTTGTGAGGAGTCCACCTAGTTCTGTGTATTACAACACTCAAATTTAAAAATAAAGGATACTTATCCTTGACTTTGTAGGTGGTGAAAATGTTCTTCAGCCAACTAATGTTTACTAACGTTAATCTCATTTCCATTTCATGAGCTAGACTGGAGTTTGGCATTATCAATATATGGTGTCACAGCTGGTATATTAAAAGCCTAATTTATGACGTGTAATTAAGTACTTTGCTGCAAGTTCCCTTAACATCAGGAATCAAAAGTTACCTGTAATATTTCTGCAATGTCTTCATTTCCATTGTCTACTGCAATATCTAATGCCGTTTTGCAAAATTTACTCTGAGCATGAACATCTGCTCCATACTTTATCAAGAGTTCTACAACTTCTTGGTAAAATTTACTCTGAGCATGAACATCTGCTCCATACTTTATCAAGAGTTCTACAACTTCTTGGTGGTGATGTTCAGTAGCCCAGTGAAGTGCAGTCATTTTGAGCATGTCCTTCGCATTGACGTCAGCACCATGCTACAAACAAGATCATTGCATAAACCATGTAATTAGAAGTATCTGAATTAAATAATGCTGGTCACAGGATGAAGCCCAAAATTGTCTCTCTCCATCAGAAATGCCCTGTTATATTTACAGATTTATCAAAAGTAATCCAAACAACCAAATACATTATTTACCTCAAAAGGATTAAAGATTCCCTAAAACATATCTTGGTTCTAAAACCTGTTACTAAACACAATGTCAAATTAAAGAGTAGTCTTATTTTGGAACAGCAGCAAATAATTCACCTGAAATCATGATGATTTTAATGCTAAAATAAATTACAGTTCAATTGGAAAACAAAGCTCCCAAAACACCCAGTTTAACTATTCATATAATTTCAAGGTTGTTTTCTTCAGTGATTATTACCTTAAGTAAGACTTCTACAATGCTGGCATGGCCTTCTGATGCTGCCATGTGTAATGGAGTTCTGTCCACTTTGGTTCTGGCATCCCGACTTACACCTGCTCGCAGTAACACTTCTGTGGTTGAGTAGTGTCCATACTGTGCTGCTAGATGAAGTGGAGATGTTCCCAACTGTAATGTAACAGAAAACACGGAGTTCTAACAGGATGAAGCATTTCTTCTTATTCTGGAGCTATCAAGCTGTCAAGCACCACTCCAAAATAATTTTCCCTTGCAGTCTCAGGGAAAGAAGCTGTTGGAGCTTTTACAGAATGTGAAAGGGGGGAAGTGGCACACAAAGTTTGTGGTTGGTTTCTTTTTTCTGTATTTTTTTCTGTCTTCTTGAACTGTAACATTTCAAGGGGCCTAACCCCTTTTTTAGTGTTGACCAACACACCATACCAACATTGGAAGGGACTTTTGGAAGTCACTTAAGTCCAACCACCTGCTCAAAACAGTTAATTTGAAAGTTAGGTCACTAAGCAGATTAAGGCTCTTAAGAGCTTGTAAATGCCCTAGGAATTTTAGGTACCTAACC
Source organism: Atrichornis clamosus (assembly GCA_013400975.1). NCBI lineage: Eukaryota > Metazoa > Chordata > Aves > Passeriformes > Menuridae > Atrichornis > Atrichornis clamosus. The sequence goes on along the minus strand of WBMZ01013165.1, from coordinate 6,635 downwards.
TCCCTATACAATCTATTCAGAAGTAGGCACCTCCAAAAGACAACTCAGTACCCCTATATCAGGGAATTCTCAGCTGCACATATTAGGTAGTTGGGACTGTTTTTGTAATTCAGATATCTTACTACACTAAATACATAAACACAGCAACTAGGAGGATGATTGCTGCTTTTTCCCATTAACCTTTCCAAAGTTCATCTTAAAAGTCACCAGAATAAGCTCATTTATAGTCTGTTACCAAAATCAGTAGGAGGTCATATGAAGAAATAGAATTTTAATTTTGAATTAGACATTAGATGATGTGACTGCAAAATTACAAGAAGAATTGCAATATAAATGCTTAATTGCAATAATACTATTTCTTTTCTCAGGTGAGAAAAGTAAGACAATTTACTTTCCCCACTGCAAAAGTTTTCATTACCCAATCTGTGGTAAAAGGTGCTCCATTTGCCATCAAAATGCGAACTTCATCATCTTGACCTGCTCGTGCAGCTTCTAAAAGTTTCTTTCCCAAATCTACTAGTGACATCTAGTGAAGGACATAAAGGAATATAAAGACAAAATAACAACATTAATAGTATTTTTAAGTACATACATGTTGGTGTCTTTTTAAAAATTATTATTATTTCTGAACTACTCTGAAAAGCTCAAAAACTGGAGTTGGCATTTTAGCTATGAGAATAAGCTTTATTGATCCCAATAAGCAGCTTGATTTTAGAATTACTTTGGCCAGCCAAACAGAACTGATACTGGGGTGAGGATTTCAGTATTACAATGATGTAACCACAGTAGCTGTAATGTTAAAACAAAATTTACACTGAATTTGGTGCACATTTCTTATAGCAGAAGGTGGTTTAGAAGCTCTCACCTGATACTGCAACCTTCTGCAACTTTGTCCAGCTTTCAAATGACACTACATCATGGCTGCTAAGTCATACATTCACTTATCCAAAATGCCTATGTGCATTTAAGAGGTACAGCTATGTAAATGCATTGAGATAGATATGAAACACAACACCTTTCTGACATCTTGTCCATCACAATTTTTATTCACCCTAAAATATAATTTCTGTATTCCCAGATCCAAAATGACACAATAAGCATATTTTTATACTACATATATCACTTACATGAAATAAAATGTTTGCCTGAAAACAAATATTACTACCTGCTTTAACTGTCTATAGTTAATAAAAACATGTTACGTGCAAATTCTTGAGCCATGACTGGGATACTAGCTGAAAATCCTTCACATCATGATTAGATAATGCCCCTTTTATACCAAAGTTCCATACAACACAGAGTTTGCAATAATATATGTAGACAAATTACACCTGTTTCTGTTGCATCAGATGTCCTACATCTTTTTAAACTCACTCTATTTCATACTTGCTATTAAATTTGTTCGATAAAAATACTTAGAACTAAACCATAACTAATGCTACTAACTAAAATATACTACTAACATTTTAGTACTATAGCTATGTTTCCCACTACCAGGATGCTGAAAACAGAATTGCTCTCATCAGTTTAGTTTCCAGTCCCAAGCAAAATTAAGCCTGTATTACTAATAACAGCAGTTGCAAGGCCATGCAGCCAATTTCCTACACAGAGTTAGGAGTATATCAGTTCAGGAAAGAAATCCCATTAAGCATACAGATCTACCACAAAAACAAGATCTTTAGAAATTTCTCTGTCCCTGGCTCAAATGGCATATTGCTCAATGAACTGAAAGCTATTGATTTTGATGAAACTAGAAAGGAGATCAAAATATGCAAATACAGAACTCCAACACGTATCAGCAGGGCCATGAACTGGAGCAGATTACCTCTTTGCCTACAGAACTGACTACAGGCAGCACTACCCCTTTCACCAAAATACTCTATTTATGTCCATCCTTCTATACACATGGACATGTTGATTTGTCTCCAGCCACAAAAAGGAAGAGAAGCAGGAAGGTGGCAGGACAGGACAAATACTGACAATGGGAAAAGGAAGGAAAACAGGAGCACAGACAGATGCAGAGGAAGGGACAACTGCTGTCTCTCTTCCATAAAGAGAAAGAGCAAGAAAGAAAATCTAGGAAAGATCCTAAGGAATGGAGTAAGAGAAAATCTATCATACCTGTTAAAGAGAGACACTCAGAGTAATAATATGAAACAATAATAAGACAGAGATGGCATCTGGCAAGTGCAGCAGTGAAATGAAGGAATATAGCACTTCCTTTATATGGAGGTTTTCTCCCCCAGTGGGGATTGCAATTTAAGAAGGAAAAGCACACCTGTAGACACAAATACTTTTTCTGGTGGTCTAATACCACCACATCAAGGTTCTCAGAAGCAAAAGGAAAGCTGAAAGTTAATGCAAAATACTGAAGTTACAAACTGGTACAGAAATACAACTATCCATTTTCCTTGCATTTATTTTTGGTCTAAACAGCAGAAGAGCAAAGGAACTAATAAAATCTCATTTTGGAATTGCAGAATAATCAAGCCTGAAGGCAACTTCTCAAGGTCACCTAGTTCAATAGCTCAGTCAGAGCTCACCCAGGGCTCAGTCCTGTTGAGTTTCGAATGTCTTTCTATGGATGAACATCCCACCACTTCTTCAGCCTCATTCCAGTGTACAACCACTCTCACGGCAAGAGCTGCCTTCAGTGCATACCTGTCTTCCTCCACTAACCAAAAAGACAGTCATGATAACAAACTTATACTTGATGTCTGTTAAACAAAAATAGGGGGATTAAGTCACAGTCTGTACATTTAACAACCTATTCAGAACCCACTGACCACATCTACACATTAGTGAAACGAATTGCAAACTTGTAACAAAAACGCTATGCAGCAAAAGTCAAGCTACCAAAAAAACCCAAACTAAACCAAAACAAAAAAAAATCCATTATGGTGGCCTGCAAAATACCTGTCTCACTCTCAGGAGATGTTGGGGACAAACCTCAGATCAACACCTTTTCAGAGCCTCACTGAACTGTTACTGTTGAACACACTGTCAGTGAAAGCACACCAGTTCTCAATGCAAAACTAAACAGTTTTGTAATCCACTAAGAAAAGTTCTAATCAAGGAAGAATATAAACCTTCATTTCCACATGTTCCTTACACAAAACAACATTCTCTCCGTTGTTATAAAGTGTTTGTATTTTAAACAAGCACAAAGCATCATACAAGTTTACATATGCTTCATTATGTAGAATTTTAACTTGAATTTATTCTAGAAATGAATTAAGTTTCAGTTCTCATGGGGTACTTGAAAGTGTGCTTGGGCCATCTAGTGGAAGAAAGATAAAACCCAGCAAGATTACACTGTTCAACTAAAATAATAAAAATCCCATTATATGTCACTAATTCACTAACAGCAGCAAATGAAGAGGCCTTTCCAACAAAACTCATGCATGTTTAGTCACTTTTAACCAAAGAATATTAGTACTCATAAAATTTCTCAGGAGTAGTCAACCCAAAGCTGAGTTCTACTTGCCAGACCATTCCAAGGACCAGTACTGTAAGAAACCCCTGTGTGACAAGCCCAACTTCCCCTGTACTCATCCATAGTACTGGGACATACCCAGAAGGGTCTGCAGTGCCACGATCTCCCATTCCAGAAAACTTTTCCAGCTGCTCTCTTGGGATCATGTAGTAACACTACAACAGTGCAGTGATACTATCACAAGCAAAGTTCTATATATGTAATACAATAATATATTTAAAACTGAAATGAGATCACCATTTCAAAGAGCACTCTGCTGCTACTCCACAGAGTGTTAAAATCAACTCTGCTGAACTGTGTTGGAGGGTTCTCTTCACTGTGTCATTTCCATCAAGCTCAGCTAGCATGACAGCTGTGTAACACTTTACATGAGGACTCTTTCAGAGAATAAAAACATCACTGGCTTTGAAATAAAGTCTTGAGACTGTTACAGTTATTCTTACAGCAACCAGATAATGTTTTCAGACTTCTAAGAGCTCCTACACAATTGTGTGAAAAGAGAGTTTTGTCTACAACTGAGTAAATAGGGAAGACATTCTGTTGGGTTTAGATTTCTTTGGATTAATCACCTCCTGAACTTCCACATTACTGCAATGCATTCTGCACAGTATCATTAGCCAGATGTCACAATTAACTGGTAAATAAAATTAAATCAAATTATTGTTGCCATTTTACTTGTGTTCAATAGGAAATAATACTACCTTTTTGCATCCATCTTAGATTTAAGTTTGTATGCACTCCATAAAATTCTGAGGATCATACTGTTACCAGAAGGGTATATAACAGCACTTGACAGGAGTTTAGGTGGAACTGTGTGTGAAAGGGGCTCTGTGGGAAGCAGCTAGAGCTGAAAACCCTGCAGCTTGGAACACCTGGGCTACACACTACAGCCTACAGACAAGAGAGCAGAGTCTGCAGTTCAAAGAAAAATTAAGTTTGGCTTAAAACAGCACAGAATTTCTCAGATTGGGTCCTGTCCCAAGGACCCAGCCTTGTTCCTCTTCTATCACTGTGCTGCTGAGCACCAGCTGGTCAAAATCAACAGGCACAAAACAGCTGTTGAAGAACATCTGCCAACATGGAGATCTTCCAGCAGCCAATGTTTGTCCTAAGGTACACTCCTGAATGGGACATCCTTAACACTAGAGGAGCATGGAGTGCAACAGTGCAACTTATCAAAAGATAAACCAAATCAATACACACCATATCTATGATAAGGATTTGCAATCACAGAGTTCCATTAAAAGCTCATTAAACAGATTTTCCTACTCAAGTGGCACATGGCAGAACTGTACTTAGGAAATAGCTGGAGACCCATCATCTCACATTCATTACATTTGAAAAAGGAGTGCCCTTTCAGAATGTCTTTTTATTTCCACTATTAAAAAAACCAAACCTTAACCTGCTTCCCCAGACCTGACCATCACAAATGCTACCATCCTACTGATTACAACATTGCACAGTATTGCTAGAAATTCAGAATAGCCATTTCTAGCTAATTTAATGTGCCTATCCATACAAAGGTCAACAATACTTTGACGTACAACATGGAGAAATCAGCATCTCTTAAATACTTTGGCATGATTTTACTGTGCATATGAGTTAGCAGTGATTATAGCAACTTACATGGGATAAACTCAAGAAGTTCCTATATTGTTTCCTAAGTGAATCAAACATTTTTTGACAATGATTTCACATGTGATACTTCAAATCTTAATATAAATATCAAAGGCTTAGACTATTCACATTTCTATAATGATAGTGAAAATTACACAAATATGTTAATTGCTGTCAGCTTTAATTCCAGTGCTTTCAGCTTTCCTCCATGACTTTTGTATTTGTAATTAAATTCTCTGTGTTTGAACAGCAACATGACCTTCATGTCAGACATGCATCAGGTAAAAAATACCTGATGTGAGAAAAGCAACTATTATTGAATAGCTTAGTGGCAAAGACAGCCAGGCCTGTATTAATGCAGGTCTATCCTCCTATTAGGTTCCCACATTAATTTAAATAAGCACCAATCAACAATGAACTCAAAGAGATTGTAGAAAAGTCTTTTCTTAGAAAGGAGACCACAGATTTGGCCATTATCTGCAACATCCAAAGGGTGTTATTATGCAACAATGATGAACCATTGGCACCAAGATTTGGGTTGACACTGCCAACAACCTACACAGTTTTCACAAATAAGTTTGGCACTAGATACCAAAAGGTTAATTTACAGCAGCTATGACTGACATGGAGAATCTAAGTGCTTGTGATGAAGCCTCTGGACTGTACCACAGCCTTAAGAGGATGTCTCAGGTTAACTAAACTCAAAAACACCATCAAATAAAAATTACCCACCTCCTAAGTACAGCATCTGTTTTATCATGCGGAACCTTCCTCGACAGTTTGTCTGGCACATAGGCAAAAAAAAATCCAAGTAGAAAACAAAGCGTTTTCAGCAAAGAAAGTGGGTCATGAACAGGAGTCTCTATCTAGTGTATGCTGATCTGCCACGTATACTCTTAACCTTACAGACTTATATTCCCTTACAAACATTTGTGTGCATACAAAACTCAACTGAACTACTTTGGAACTAACTGCTACACAACTAGTAAGTAACTTGAAACAAAACAGGCTGAAGAACTACAGGATGTGCGTTCGCATTGTTGAGCCCCTTTAACTGTACTATGAAGCATTTGCCGTTAAATAAAAGCTACCTTAGCAAGCAGGTTAAAGGAAAATACACAAATGTCTTAAGAACCAGAAGCACAGACGACTTCCTATAGGCGATTTCAGCGACGCGTTACCAGTGTCCCACCAACGGAAACTACTCTGACTACTTGGGGAGAACAGAAAAAAGACAATCCGCACTAACACATCTTATGCCACTTTTATGCTCCCACCATATGCTTTATTAAGAGTCCAGGGCAAGAGTTACAGACTCCGGGTGAGGGGCACTGCGGAGGGGGAACCGCTCCGCTCCCGCCCGAGCCGCCTCTCCCCAGGGCACCTTTGGCGCCAAGCTCGCGCACGCAGCCCCGCCGCCTCGGGAGCCCCGGGCCGCGGCCCCACCGCCCCACGCGGGGCCCGGGACCGTCCCCACGCGGCCCACACCGCGCTGTCCGGCGGGGAAAGCCGCGGGACGAGC
>WBMZ01013163.1:0-62866 GCA_013400975.1 Atrichornis clamosus | reverse complement strand
GGATTGTGTGATGTGTTCTGTGTGACATGTGACAGGGGCTGTGTGACATGGGCTGTGTGACAGGGCTGTGTGACACGGGCTGTGTGATGTGTTCTGTGTGACACAGGGCTGTGTGACACGGGCTGTGTGACATGTGACAAGGGCTGTGTGCCATGGGCTGTGTGACGTGTGCTGTGTGACATGGGCTGTGTGACACGGGCTGTGTGGCATTGGCTGTGTAATGTGTGAATGTGTGACAGGGCTGTGTGACACAGGTTGTGTGACAAGGCTGTGTGACACAGGCTGTGAGAGGGCTGTGTGACACGTGACAAGGGCTGCGTGCCATGGGCTGTGTGACGAGGGCTGTGTGACACGGGTTGTATGACAAGGCTGTGTGACTCAGGCTGTGACAGGGCTGTGTGCTGCGGGTTGCGTGACACGGGCTGTGGGCACTGCCATGTGCAGTGTGCCATGTGCCATGTGCCATATGTCATGTATCATGCCCAGTGTTCCATGTGCCATGTGCAGTGTGCCCTGTCCCATGTGCCCTGTTCCATGTCCCATGTGCCCTGTCCCACGTGCCCTGTCCCATGTGCCGTGCCCGGCGCCCTGTGTTCCTGCTTTCTGCTTTCAATCAGTGTCAGAGACCAAGCAGGTGACAGAGAGGCCACCAAGGGCCCACGGCCCCGTGTGCCACCACAGCTCCCCAGCAGGGCCCCTGTGCCAGGGTGGTGATGGCCAGACCCCCACACCACCAAGCACATCGGAGAGCCAGCTTTAGGCTGGGAGCCACCCCTGGGGACAGGACAGGTACCCACACCCACTCCTGCCACCAGCTGGGATCCATCCCTGGGGACAGGACAGAGAGGACAGGGTGACAGGACAGGTACTCACCCCTCAGTCCAGCCAAAACCAACATTCATCAGCTGGGATCCATCCCTGGGGACAGGACAGAAGAAGGGACAGGGTGACAGGACAGGTACTCACCCCTCAGTCCAGCTAAAAGCAGGAGCCATCAGCACCCCCAACCCCAAAGCTCTTTGCCCTCTATTGCACTCACAAAGCAGCTTCCCCCCCATGTCCAGCCACCCCCTGACGAGCCTCCGAGGGTAATTAACTCTCTAATTAAAGATTAGAGTGCAGTTGTTGTTGGGTTTTCCCCACAGGGCCAATAACACAATCTGGGTAAGGATTACACAAAGACGTAGTGGAGGCTCCGGACTCGGGGCTGGGATTTGGAAAGGGCATTCCAAGATGCAGAGGATGGGCAGGACATGCTGCTTCCCATTCCTCACCCTTGGTGCTTGTTTTGGGAAAGCAGAGAGCAAAAGGAAGGCAAAAGGCAGGGAAAAAAACAGGGATCCGACCTGGCTGCATCATTCCCACCCCCCAGCTCCAGGTGGTGGTGCTGAGGCAGGACAAGTGGGCCAGGAGGAGACAGCACAGGGAGCTGGGATTGGGAATAACCTGTGAAATCAAACACTTTTTATTCCTTTTTTTTCCTTTTCCCCTCCTCCTTTCCTTTGCCAGAAATTGTGAAAAAATAATGTTTCGTGCAGTTTCAGACAGTCGGGGGGATCAATGTGGGGAATTCCCTGGAGGAAAGCAAGGGGGCAGAGAGGAAGCCCAGCCTGGTTCCTGTGGCTCATCCCGGCTCCTGGGGGTCCCCCAGCATCCCCCAGTGAGCTCTCCCAGCCCCTGTCCTTGCCTCTCTCCCTGGATAACCTCGGGCAGTGCTGAGCAAGGCTCTCGTCCCACGTTATTAAGTTTACCTTGCCCATAAACCCCTCAAGATTATAAAAATGCAAAAAAGGCCTTTTCTGTTCACCTCCTTCATCCTCTGCTTTGCACTTTCGATCAGATTCCAGCACAGCTGACTAATTTCCCTGTTTCTAACCCATTTTGCTGCTGGGCTCTGATGCCAGAGGGGGATCTCTGTGGGACCAGCCAGCCCTGCTCCCCACGGAGGGGGAGCCCACTCAAACCCCACTTTTCCCCCCTATTTTGGGGCTGATCTCTGGGTTGAGGCTGTTTCCCAGGCTCTAAGAACCTCCTCAAAGCAACAGGCTGATATAAATGAATCATAGCAAGACTTTCTTCTTTTTAGGTCTCTGCAGTTTGCCCTTGTTGTGGAAAAATCTATATTTTAACCCTAATTGTCTCCCGGTGGTAATGATTAAGGCATGGCTGGGTGATTTGCATTCGAAATGCCACAGGGCTCTTGCTCCAGCCTGGATGAATCCCAGGCTCAGTGTCCAAACCCCATTAAAAAAAAAAAAAATTAATGGGCACTTGCTTTTGATATGGTTTGTAGGAGCTTCTCACTCCTCCAGTTCCTGTTCTCCATCTGAGCATCAAAGAGGGGAAAGGCAGAGATTCCCAGAGTTTATTTCCCTTCACTGGGGCAAAATAAAGCATCCTGGAGCTGCTTTCCCATCTCCTCCTCATGGATGATTTGCCCTGCATGGGGAGGTTGGGATCCCTCATCCACCTTCTCCCCCAGAACTCACACACACAGCTCTGGATAATACCTCCCCCAACAGAGGGAAAACCCAAAATAGGTTCATTCCTTGGGGAATTTAAAAGTTATATTTGGAATTAAACACAATGGAACCAAGATAATTACATAGCCAAAATACCTGTATATAAAAATATTTCCTATGAAATCTGCATATTAAAAGAATTCCCACGAGAAAACCCACAAAGCAGCAAAAATTGGAGAGTGAAAACAAGTTTGTAAATAATGAATATGTATTAAAAAAAAAGAAATATATTCCAGTTAGAAAGTAGAGTAGTTGCTAGGCTGGTAAATATCAGCCTATAAAGAGCAAATTGCAATGGAGCCGGAGTTTATTTAGTCTTATGTGAGGTTTTGTAAAGGCTCAGTCCAACCCACTCCACAGCTCCATAAATGGAGTTTTCCATTATTGTTTTGCAGATTAAAAAACACAGGCTGCAAGTTGAGGAAGGACATTAACCTTCTTTTTTATTACTTTTTATAAAGTGATATAACCGGCCTTATTATATTTTCAAATTTCAATGAAATGAGCAGTTTTACTGGGATTTACACATTCTCCCTTCAGCATGGGAAACTTTGTGGTGTTCTTACAGGGTATGAGATGCCAGCACCAAAAAAAACCCAAGTCAGAGTGAGTGTAGATCATATATTTGTCCAAAAATCAGGAAAACAGCCCCACAAAAAAGTTGGAAAACCAGGCTGCACATACAAGAAAACATGTCTGGAATAAATTAGAGAGCGATGCAAACCCTGCTAGGAATCACCATTTGGAAAAGCAAACTAAAAATTATATCTCTTGACATTAAGAGCTGAGAACACATCCCCACCTCAAATTAATTTTGGATCTTCTGCCTTCCCAGCAGGAAGCCCGGAGTGCTGCTGTATCCCTGGCCGTGTCACCCACTGCAGCCCCCTCCCACAGGGGAGCACCCAGCTTTCACCAAAAACACCCAGGCCCACCCCATTCCCAGGAAGAAATGCGTCCGTTATGCAACTCATCAAGCCGTCAGGTTTGCTAAAAACAAGGAGGAAAAAGGATCACATACCTATGTTTTAAATTCCGTGAGTCTGGGGCTGTTTGATCAGGCCGAGCACAGAACACCCCACAGCCCTCCTGCCTCCCCAACAACCCCACCCGAGCCACGTTCTGCCCAAAGAAACACCTCCCGAAAGCTCTTGCCTTGCCTAAAACGAGCCCAAACAGCCCAGATCCGAGCAGAATCACTGCAGCAGCAAGGAGCAGGGCCCCCTCAGGCACAGCCGTACCTGAGAGCATCCATCCGAGCGTGCCTAATAAAGCCGAGGAGGAATTTCCCTCCCTGTTCCCATCAAAGTTGATTAGTGTGAACCTCTAACGAACTCTGCCAGCTCTGCCTTTTGCTGCAGCAGGAATGGCAATGATTCAGGCCCCCCCCGCCCAGATCCTAAGGATAGGGGGATAGGAGAGTAAAAAAGCAAAGCTTCATCCCAAAAGCTGGAGGAGAGCAGCAGAGTTCAGGATTTGAGGATTTGCCCCCCGTTCTTGACTCAACACGTTCCAAAGTCTGCCCAAGCCCCAATTCCATTCTGTTTTATCCCAAAATACAGACCCTTGCGGCCACGGAAAATAAAGGAAGGTGGTGGTCTGGGGTATTGCCACAGGGCAGGGGACAGAAAACCAGGAGGTGAAGAACACAAGAATCATTAATTGTGAGTGATCCCAGTGCAGCCTCTGCTCTCACATCCAAGGATTTGGGGGGCATGATTGGAGCCTGGGTGCATCTTGCCAGGTCACCCCAGCTGCAGGGACAGCACCACATCTCTCAGGGGGATTTGGGGCTGTGAGCTGATGGCCCTGTGACCCCAGGGCTTTGAAACTACCCAGTGCTTGGTTTGATCCAAGCAAAGAGCTTTGATCAAAATCTAGAGCCCTGAAACAGAGAGGAATTGAGGTGGAAATAAGGATTCATGGGGCCAGCACATATTTATTGATTGCATTTTAAATAAAATATTACAGTTAGCATAGAAATGAACTTCAGTCCTATATGGAAATGAATCATAGAATCAGAGAATGGCCTGGGTTGGAAGGGACCTTAAAAATCATCCCATTCCACCCCTTGCCATGGGCAGGGACACCTTCCACTATCCCAGGTTGCTCCAAGCCCCATCCAACCTGGCCTTGGCCACTTCCAGGGATGGGGCAGCCACAGCTTCTCTGGGCACCCTGTGCCAGGGCCTCCCCGCCCTCACAGGGCAGGATTTTTTCCTAATATCTAATTTCGTCCTCCTCTCTGTCAGTTTGAAGCCATTCCCCCCTTTCCTGTCACTCCAGGCTCTCATAAAAAGTCTCGCTCCATCTTTCTTGCTGGCTCCTTCAGGTGCTGGAAGGCTGAAATTAAGTCACCCTGAAGCTTCTCTTCTCCAGGCTGAACAATCCCAACTCTCCCAGCCTTTCCGCACAGCAGAGCTGCTCCATCCCTCTGATCATCTCAGTGGCCTCCTCTGGGCTCTCTCCAGCAGCTCCACGTCCTCCCTGTGCTGAGTACTCCAGAGCTGGAGGCAGCTCTGCAGGTGGGACGGGAAGAACTTCTCTGCCCTCCGAGCCCAAGGACAGGGGCCTGTTCCTGCTGCCTCTGCTCGCACCACACAGAAGTGACAGCTCTGGAGGAGCAGCCACACAAACAGGGGCACATCTGGACGTGAAACATCCCCGGGAGAAGCAGGAGGCCGGGCCAAGGCGTGTGGGAGCAGCCTGGCCTCACGGGCGCTGCCGCTGCTCCGCGCGTCGCCGTCGGCGAACGTGAGGGCAGATCTGATATCCATAAATCAACATATTACTCATTTCCAAGCATTGCAGTCTGACAGCTGTTACATGAGCACATTGTTAGGAGCTGTCAGGCGCTGATACATAGTGCCTTTTACAACATATGTTGACTTTTATCTAATGTTGTTCCATAATTAGCCCCAGGGAGCGGGAATCTGGGCAGCCGGCTGGCTGTGTGATCTCGGCTAACCTTTCCTGCCGGGGGGAAAAGGGCAGAGCCGGGAGGGCTGCGAGCTGGGGAGGCTTCAGTGGATGCAGGAAAAGGCAGGTGGAGCGTGGATGTCAGCAGTACCTGCAGCCCAGCACCTGGACACGGAGCAGGTCCTGCTCCTCCCAAGGTCCCTGAATGTTTTGGAGCCATCACAAGAGATAAAATAAAGCCCCAAGGGATTTGAGAGCCTCCTGCCTGGATGGAGCCTTGAATTTCAAGCTCAAACCAGGGTCAAGGCCCTGGGGGTCTGGGATGAGGAGGGAACCAAGGGGTACTGCTTCCATGCATGGATGCAGACGGAAGACAGGGATGATTTACTGAATGGGATAGGAGATAAAAGAAGGAGCAGATGGTAGAGTTAATGAGTGGAAAGGGTAGATGGATGGACAAAGAGACAATGGAGACAATGTAATAATGGATGGCTGCTCTTCTACGCAGATGAGGACGAATGTTCTGACGTGTCCTCACAGCCTGGCTCCTGTTTAGGACGTGCCCATGGAGGACCAGCTCTTGGTCACCACCCCCCTCACCACCCCATGGTCCAGCTCACCCTTCAGGAGCATCTTTGCTATCACCAAAAACAACTCCCATCACTCTTTGAAATATTCCCAAGCTCCTGCTCCACCAAAACAAGCATCAGAGTCCTCAGAACATGTTGGTCTCTCTAAAGCAGCTCTCGGCTTTGTGGAGAAACCCAGTGGCACTGATGTCTGTGGGGAGGGGACGCTGTCCCACTGCAGTCCCCTGGCTGCCTGAACTGTTTTCCCTTCCTCCCTGCAGCTGCTCGAGCTTGAAAAAACAGGAGAGGAAAAATAAATCAATAAGACACGAAGATAAATATGCTTTCCAGCGCTGGCGTGTTGCAGCCGATTCCTCTGGACGTGCCGTGGTGGCTGCATAATTCATAAACTCACCCCTAATATGCAAATAGGGCAGCTCCTGCCAGGCTGGCCCACAGGGACCTGGCTCTCCCCTCCCCAGCAGCCCAGCCCTCTCCATGTGTGGTTTTGGGGTGCAGAGCTTCGTGTTCAGGGTGTTCAGGTCCAGCGTGATCCATCACTTCCTGCAGCTCACATCATCCCGGGGCGTGGGGTGAGGAAATATTCCCTCTCCCTGCTTGCATTCAGCCTGTTCCTCCTCCTATCCACCACGAGGCTCCTTGGGGGTGTGGGGCTTTCAAAGGTGCTTCAATCCCTGATATAGGGCAGGGATAACACCCAGCAAGGTGTTCATTCCCATACAGGCTGTCCTGGCTGCAGAATTCCTCCTTTTGGGGTCTGAAGCACTCACAGACCCCACCAGAGTGTGATCCCAGGGCAGCCCAAGGTCTGGAAAAGGCTGGAGAATGAGGCACAGCTCAGCCTGAGTGCCCACCTGAATTACTCCTGGGGAGTAAAATCCTGCCCATGTCCCAGCCAAGCACAGACCTCTCCTGCTCTGCAACCACCCATTCCAAACCTTCTAGGCAGAGCTTCATCTCTGCTCACAAAAGCCGTGTCTCCAAGAATAAACCCCAGCCAGAATCCAAAAAACTTCTCTAAAGCCCTGGATAAAACCCTCTGCATGTGTCTAATGCTGCATCAGCCAACTCACGCATGGCTGGGCACCCTCTCTGGGGGGCCGAGCTGCACAGCCCCCCAGCCCCTCTCACTGCAGGGTTACTGTTATTTTGCTGAAGAAATACTTTTTTCCCCAAATTTTTACACTGTCCCACTCACTCTGGATCAGTGAGGGGATGATCCAGCAAAAGATCTCCACAGGTGCTGCATGTTGATGGAACCAGGGGGATTTGTGCCACCACATCAAGGATGAGACATCCCCCCGGTCCCAGAAAGCCCACCTCCTTCCCCTAAACCCCCTGGCTGGGTTTGATCTGAGGATCCAGGTCTTTAAAAAGGAAAATTCCATAGGCATTTCCTTCCTATCTTTCAGACAAACACAACAGTGAAGGAAAGAGCCAGGCTAAGACCTTGATGCAGCAGAAGGGCAAGAAAACCTACGTGCTTTTATGAGAGATTAGGGCCAACTTAGTTGTGTCTTAAGCTACTAAGGGCTTATAAGAGCCCTGAAGAATAGGCTGCACGCCTCGGAAAAACCTCCCAGGGCTCCACCAAAAAACTCAATTTAAAGTTACAGTGCAGCCTGCTTCCGTGGAGAGCCGTGCTCTGCAAACAGCAAGCCTGGTCTTCCCAGAGAGAGGATTTTGGGGGGAAAAAACAGGATCTGGGTCCCCTGAATGGGGTAGCACAGAGCTGAGGGCCACCTGGGAATAAACATTGTTCATTATGGCTGGGAGAGATGGTGTTGGAGAAAACAACACCAACTTCTCCGATGGAAAAGTAGTTCATTGGTAATTTTAGCATGGCAGCACCATCAGGGACTTGTTTCAGGCAGCACATGGAAAACCAGGAGCTGGCCCAGGGGTCGGCAGTGGCCTGGCAGGGACTGCTGTGGATGGGACCCACCTTGCTCAGCTCCCAGCTGAGATTCTCCCCCTTCCAGGGGCTGCCGACAGCCTTCCCTGGCTCCTGCTTTCCCCGGCTCCATGCCCCTTCCTCCTTCATCCCGACAGCAGTGTTCACCAGGAGTGGCTGCTTTTCCCAGATAAATGGCTTAATTAGCTTTCTATTGACTCAGGCGAGCACACTCCTGCGGCAGCGTCTGGGAGAGGAGAGGCAATATCCCAGGGAGCAGATCCTGCATCCCAGCGGCACGGCAGGCTGCCAGCCTGGAGGGGATGGAAAGGTCTCTGCCCCATGGAATCACAGGTTGGGAAAGGCAGATCCAGCCCCAGGAGGGATTTCTGGTCCCTGCATGAGCATTCGTGTGAGCACCCCTGGAGCAAATTCCACCCTGTGTTCCCTGGGAGAAATGAAAAGAAACAGGAAAAGGGTGAGAACGAGGCAGGAGAGCAAATCCAGAGAGGTAATATAACAATAATAACAACAACAACAATAATAATAATAATGATGATGTACCTGCTGGACAGCAAGTCTGGAAATCAAAGCACAAACACCAAATCTGTCTGCAAGACACAGGGAAAAATTTTAATTTTGGAAACTGGCAAAAGACTTGAGATAGCTGGAGAACAATCAGCGCTTTCCCTTAGTGCCTGGAGGGACTGACAAACTTTGCATAAACAATTTTCCTTCCCTCTGATGTGGAAAAGCTGCCATGGAGCAGTGGGAGAGGCCAGTGCTGGTCCCCACTGACTTGGAGAAAGCCAAGCCCAGGATTCCTTAGAAAATGACATTTATGGCCCAGAGCAGGGGAATGGTGGTAATGCTATGGGAGAGGGAGAAGCAGCACCTCTGATTTCTGATCCAGGGATCCTGTGCTGCTTCCTCATCATGAGCCCTCAATCCCACCACCCTGACCCAGTGGGCAAAGAGATTTCCCTGCCAGGTTAAATGCCATCCACAGAAAACAGGGTGAAGGGGTTAAAAATAATTCCCTCTCCCAGGCAAGCCCCCCCCCCAGACTGCACCATCCCGAGACATGCACCAGCACTGGAATATTAATGTATGGAGGCTGCTGTCCACCTCAGCCAGGCACCAGCTCCAGCACAGGAGAGAGATACCAGGAGCTCAATTTGTATTTGCTTGAGCCAAGGAGAAAATCTAATTAAACATGGCGTTGGGGCTTGGAGGAGCCGGGGATGGGGCAGGAATATAAAGCGCGGCCGCTTCCCGCAGATCAGAGGGCAATATTAATAAACCCACGGAGGGGGACTGCAGGATCAGCTGGTAATATTGATAAATGTAAAGCAAAGACAAAGCAGCCTGGGAATATTGGATGGTAAAGCTGATAAAAAGACAAGCAGGGATGCCTCCACTGTGGGCTGCAGGCAGCCCTGCCATCCTGCTGGAGCGAGCACTGCAGCCATGTCCCTGCTTCCCAGCCCCAGGATGGCACGGAGCATCCCAAAGAGCCCCACAGCTTGGCATGAGGGAATTTTGGCCTCATGGGCTGCTACCCCCATTGCTGTGCCCCCAGTCTGCAGCCCCAGAGCAGCAGAGCTGCCCTGCACATCCCACAGCCGGGTCAGGGTGGAGAGGAGCCGTGGAGGCACAGGCACAACGTCTGGGATCCAGCCCGGGCTGGGAGCTGGGGATGCACTGGGTATGGGCAGCAGGGACAGCAACAGCCAAGGGTAGTGTGGGAGAGCAAAGCAGGGTGAGCTGGGGGCGTGGAGCACTGGAGATGCTCCCTGCTTGCTCCATCAACCACAGGGATGTGTGTGGATGCAGCAGGGATGGGGCTGAAGGCGGAGCGGAGGGCAGGAGCAGTAGGGAGGGGATGGCACGGCCTCCTCAGCTCTTCACCCTCCCCATTACCTTCACCCTCTCATCTCGAGCATGAGGTGGAAGTTTGTTTCCTTCCACCCTCGGTGAAGTGACCTTGAGTGTCCCTGAAGCCCCAAGTGAGGGACTGTGCTCCCCCAGCCGTGCACCCAGCGCTCCCTCCCCTCTGCCAGCAGCACATCGAGCCAGGGGATCAAAAAGAGCCACTGAGTGAGTTTTAAATAAAAGATCGCATCTTTCAGAGCTATTGGAGTGATGATTTAAACATGAAGTCAAAGCCAGTAATGGTGTTGTCAGAGCCGTGGCGGTAAATCCAATCAATAATTCACTGATAGCAGAAACTGTGCCTCCAGCCAGAGCTACCTGTGGAGGGCATGGAGCTTCCCCCCTGGAGCAGCAGGTACATCCCCTGGCCTCCCTGCCACCTCCTGCCAGTGCCACCCACCCTGGCAGCAGGGGTTTGGCCCCCAGTGGGGCTGGGAAAGAACCAGGAGCCAGATCCAGGGCTCCGCAGGAGGGGAATGCTGCCTGGCTCCGAGAGTTGGAATAAATTTGTTACCTGGGGATGGGTGTTCAAAATGCCGGGAACACCTCGGCTTGGTGATTGCAGGTCTTTCTCTCCACTCCTGCACCCTCGGAGAGAGTCCAAACCAACCCCAGGAAGGGCCAGCTGTCCTTGTGAGGCTTAAAAACACCGACAAGGGACTTCACCCCAGGCCATCAGCACAGCTGGGCTGCCCAGCTGCACTGGGTGTACTGGGGAGACTGGGGGCTCACAGCTGCCATGCACACCAGCACTGTGCCCCCCAGCCCTGTGAGCCCCCCTGTGACCTGTGCACCCCTGGACGAGCTCCAGCAGCATCATTTCACTGCACAAACACCTCAGTCACAGCCCAACCCCGTGTATTTGCCCACTCATTCCCTCTAAAGCAGCATGGATCAGTTCTCCTGTAACACAAGATCCAGCTGGGGGGTCTGGATCCCCACCTCACCCCTGCACCTTCCCGCAGGATTTCACCAAACCTGAAACAAAGCTGGATGGCAGCACCTGAACAACTCCCCAGCACCTCCCCACTTGTTCTGGGGTGCAGGGTGTTGTGCCACCCACGACAGGATGGTCCCTGATCCCTGCATTGAGGGAGCAGAGGTGTGCAGGATCCACGTGGGAACACCCAGGGCAAGCTGGGACAGCAAAGGGGCTGCCCTCAGCACCCAGTTTTGGGGAGCAGCTGGTGAGGGATGTGAAAAGAGCCTTTCTCTGCAACCCTGCTCCCCCCTGGGGAGGGGGTTTAACTGGGAAGCCCCAGAGCTGGTACCCAAAAGATGCAGCATCCCCCTGAGCTGCATCCCTGCTCACGGAGGGGGTTTAACTGGGAAGCCCTGGAGCTGGTCCCTAAGGATGCTGCAGGGCCCTGAGCCACATCCCCACCACACCGAGGGGTGCGAGGGCAGCACATCTCAGCCCCTAAGAAACAACACTCCAGGGAGGCTGGGGGGGTCTCCAGGGGGTCCCCAGCGCTGGGGGGACAGTTTAAGGGCAAGCAGGAAAGACAGACAGACAGACAGAAGCAGCCTGTATCCCTGTGGGGGGGATACACGGAGGACAGCGATGCTGGAGGTGGTCGAGGCAGCCTCTTCTCCCTCCATCCTCACCTCCAGCGCCGGGAGCTGCCGAGCCGGCACTGCCACCTCGTGGCACGGCCACCAGCGAGGCTGGGGACAGCGTGGCACCACACGCTGCACAGTCCTGGGCACGCTCCACGGCTGCACAGAGACTTTATTAGCAGGGGAGCTGCTGCCGGGTGGATCAGGGCCAAAAAGGTGGCAAAAAACTCCACAGGCAGCAGGTAAAGGGGAGGGGAAAGAGGGTGAGCCTGGCTAGAGGTGGGGGATGAGGAAGGGAAGCTGTGGCAGCAGGTGGGGTGGGATCCCTGGATTCAGAGGGGACAGCAAGGGACCTGGCTCACTGCCCAGCATCACCAGATGGGGCTGAGGCTCTCTCCCCTCCTAGTCCTTGCCTGAAAGCAGGGCCTGACCATCCGTGTCCATCCCAGTACCTATCTCAGCTTGGAGCACCAGCTGGGACACGCTGCAAATCCCAGGGGGACAACAGAACTTGGGATGCTTAGGGTAGGGAACAGCCCAGCATCCTCCCACATCCCAAGCGTGCAGCATCCCCCCACCATCACCTCTGGATCAGCCCACCCCCTCCCCACAGCCCCTCCAACCAAATCAATGACAGCAACAAGTCTTTTTATAGATACATTTTTTTTTTTTAGCAAATGTTTATTTATATCAAAATACAAAACATTTCTGAAGCAGGGTAATGTTACATGAGGAGCAAGTTAATCGATTCCAAAACCCATCATTCTCCTACAGCATGGCTAGTTGTACGTAACATTGCAACACTGCCAGAATTTCTTATAGTGGGTACATTAAAATAATAAAAACCAACTCAAAAAGTCAATCTATGAACATGCAATGTTACCGGCGATAAATTAAATACTCAGCAGGCCTTAAAATCCCAACAGGCAGAGACCGAGGGACCAGCTACTCCCAGTAAGGCAGGGCTTCAAACTCTCATGTCTTCCAATTTTTGTTGGTTTATTAGCATTTACTCATTAACTGACAACAGTCCAAGAGCCAAAAGGACCCAACTTTCTTGGCAGAGTGGGATTATTGCTTAGAGCTATCAAAGCAGCCCCAGCTCCCCGCCAGCCCCAGGGGGAGGGCAGGGAGAGGGCTCGCAGGGCAAGAGCCAGAGGTCTGCCTTGGCTAAGCGCTGCGGAGGTCGGGCTGAGCTGGAAGATGTAAAACCCCCGGGAGGAGGGGGCTCAGTGGGTTGTTATCCCCTTGGAGAGCAGCTCGGAGCGTGCCGGCTGCTGCCTGCAGTGGGGATGCCGGGAGGAGCGGGCAGCGCTCCCGGCGAGGTCTCGGATACCTGCGCAGGGCAGGATAGCACCCAGTGGGAAGGAGAGTTTGGGGTGAGGGACCCCCACTTGCGCCCCTCATCGCACGCCTGGGGAGTGATGCTGAAATTTGGCTTTCCCTCCCCGCGGGCCGGAGCGGCTCCGGGCCGTTCCCGGGGATGCCGATGCCGAGCGCGCGGCCACCGGTCGGTCCCTCCTGCTGGCATTTCCTGGCCTTGGCGGAGGCCGAGAGCAACAATACAGATACAGAGAGATTACAGAGAGCGCGGAATAAGTTTCGTATAAGGCTTTGGTACAGCACCATCATGTCAGATTTATTTGTAAATCGTTTACAGAAAAAAAAAAAGCTTACTGAAAAAATAGTGTTTTGTTTCTCTTATCTTTTTTTTTTTAATTTTTTTTTTTTAATTATTTTCTTCTGAGGAACATACCTGAAAGTTCAAAAATTAACCCTCTAGTTGCCGTCTGGGCTCCCATCAAATGCTAGTTTTGCTGTGTGCAGTTCCAAAAGGAAGCGACTCGATCCCAAATCCCACTACGTTGTGACTCAGCCCGCCCGGCTCGCAGCAGCCACCAGTCACTAAAACCAACACCACAGAGATTCGGCAGCTGATCGCTACTCACTGTTTAGTAAAAATTAAAAAATAATTAAAAAAAACCCCAAAAAACAAACCCTAACAAAACTTAAAAAAAAGTCACGACAACGAACATTATGGAACCAGCGGCACTAAAGTTTCTTTTATTGTTATTGTTATTAAAAAAAGTCAGTTCCACTGGTTACCATTGAAACAGCACCAAAGAGCACCCTAACGTGTGTTATACATCGTAATACTCGACATTCAAGAGATGGAAACGAGGTTGGATGGTCTAGTCTTTATATCCAGAGGCAAGAAATTCTCCTTAAAAAGAGGGAAAAGTTGTCCCACGCAACCAGAGACGTGTTGGGTCCGGAAGAAAATCCTGCCTTAGGGGAAAACATTATGGAGTTAGGGGGGAATTAAATCAAGAGCTACCTATGGAGGTCTACGAGGGTTCAGAGAGTCTACAAACCTATTAAAAGGGGATTAAAAAGTCTGGGCTCCCCCGGAGAGCCAGGGATGCTCCCATGGGAGAGCTGGAGATGCTCCCGGGGGGATCCAGGGATGCTCCCCGAGGAGCTGGAGTGCAGGTGTGATCTCCAAATGCCCACAGGATGAACCCTACATCAATGCAGGCATTGCCAGGAGGAATTCCACAGGGCTTTCCCACATGGGAAATGCCAAGGAACCAGAGCCTGCACACAGTCGTATGGAAGGTCCTGCACCCCCTGGGGCCATGGGGAGCATTCCCCTGCCTGCTCTCTGCCAGCCCCACAGCAGGAAAAAAAGGGAAGTTTGGCCTTAAAGTGCATCTGGGAGGGCAGGGAGCGGGTGCCGGCGGCTCCCACCGAGCCAGAACCTCCCCGAGCGGAGACAGGCGCTTCCCACAGCTCCCAGCGGCCGAGCAGGAGGAGCCTGGGAGGGGGCCAGGAAGCAAACACCCCCCGAAAAGCAAGCTCCGGCCAGACGCGCGCGGCTGCGGCGGATGGAGGCAGCGGGGATGGTGCTCAACAAAACCAAACCAAATAAACCACGGGAAGCAGGACGATGCTGTCGGCGCGGCCGCCCCTGGGCCCCCCCGGGAGCACGGAAGGGGGGGGGAGCAGCTCTTGATGTGTCTGTTTGGCATCCAGAGGGTTAACGGTACTGTGGGAAGTGTGCTTTGTAAACATTTATAGCTTTCCTTTGCCTGTTTTTTTTCTGTAAGTGATTCCAGGGGAGATGGGGAAAGGAGAAAGCTGCCCGCCCCCCTGCCCACCCCCAGCAATACCCCAAAGCCCCACCGGGGTGGGGGCAAGGCAATTCCCCAGCCCGGACACCGACCGGTGAGAAATCTCATCCCTTCTCTTTCTCCTTACATCCTTTTTTTTTTTTTTTGAACATATAAAATACTCACTTATGTATTTACCGCTAATAAATGCAAGTTAGTCCCACCAAACATGCTTTGCTTTGATATCAAGAATTGGTGCTGAACAAATCTTGGCTTGATATTAGAAACATCCCCCCCACAACCCCCCCCCCGCCCCGACCCGACGAAGAAGAGAGAAATATCATGGAAAATACAGGTGACACCTACGGAGGACACGGTGCCGCTGCGAGGGGCCAGCTCCCGGGATTACATTCGTGCCTCAGCCCATGGGGACATGGCATGACCACGGTGAGGGACCTCTGCCTGCCTCTGGAGGGGTGGAAGCACTCGGGGTCTGTGCCACGGTCCCTTCAGGGACACGTGAGCCCAAAAAAATAGCATCTGGATCATCCCAGAGCCCAGGGTTGGGGGACACAGCCCGAGGGGAGCGAAGCCCCGGTCGCCACTGCCCAAAGACAATCCCCAAATCCTGTCCCAGAGAAGGCAAGAGGGATGGTTTGCAGCTCCCTGGCATTGCTCAGCCCCAAAACTGGCTCCTCGTCCCACCACGGGCACACGGGGAAGGGCACAGGGCGTCCGGCGGGTCCGTACTGCCTTGCAGGAAAAGCCCCCAACATCTCTGCAACCCTGCAACCCAGCACATTCCCCACCACACCAGTGGCCCTCACCCATCGAGACAGGGAGAGCCCCACATCCCATCCATTCTGGCAGGGACAGCCCCACATCCCACCCATCCGGACAGGGACAGCCCCACATCCCAGCCCCCAGTGGACACCAGCAGCCTCCACAGCCCCAGTAAACCCTGACGGCTGGAGACACTCTCTCTGTTGTAGAGGTATTGACATTCCCTACGGAAAAGGTTCCCTGCTCCAGCCGGCGGCAGGGACCTGGACAATCCCCCTGCGGCCACCCGGGTGGCTCTGAGGGGCTCCACAAACCGCAGGAGGGTTTCAGAAACCCTCAGGATTTATGAGGGCAGCGAGGATGGGTGACCAAGAGCACCCAGCGAGGCAGGCAGCGTGGGGACCCTGTCCCCACAGCGTGTCCCCCCATCCTGCGCCACCCCCCTGCTTGCAGCCGGCCTCATCCTCCCTGCTGAAAATAGCGCCCTTGGAGCTGAAATTTGTCTTTCTTCTCCAAAAAAAAAAAAAAGCCCAAGACAGCCCTCAGTGGAAACACCACCACCTCGCCGTGGCCCTGGGCAAGCTGGCAGCAGGCCCAGGCTTCCCCATCCCGGGATTTTTTCCCTTTTTAGCATTTTTCCCTATTGAAACAGCGACAGCAAACAGCGGTGACGCTGGGCCCCGAGCTGGCGGATCCCCCGGAGCACTGCAAGCCCCCCAGCCTTGCCCAGCCCTCCTCTCCCTCGCCACCGTATTGCTCAAACAGCACTAGGCATGGATACAAAAATAAAACAGCTATGTGACTTAGATATATATAATTTTTATATATATATATATATTTGTATATATATTTTTGTCTATTTATAGGTGGATGGAGAAGCAGAGAAGCTGAAGCGCAATATAATGTAAAAATACTCGCTCTGCTCTCGCTGTGGAGACTCTCCCCACCTCTGACAGCCTCTCTCATGCTGCACAGAAGTTTCTGACACCTATTACTAAGGAATTATTTTAAATATTTATTCTCCCCCCCTTCTAAAATAGAAAGTAAATATATATTTGTTTAATTTTATGTACAATGCAGTTTTCATACACCAATATCATTTCTTTAGATAGAGATACTGGGGCTCATCTCTCAAGTCTTTTTTTGTGTTTTATTTTAATACCAGTGCTGGGGGGGAGTGGGTGGGAATCCAAGGAGCTTTCAGACCACAGGACTGCCTTGTCCTGGGAAGATGGGCACGCTCTTGGTCCCCTGCAACCTCAGGAGAACAAAAATCAAGGCCCTCCTGGGAGAGAAAGTGTCATTTTGGGGGTAAAGCCAAAATCTGGGCCAGCTCTCCTCCCTGGGGGTTGCCAGCCCCTCCATCCTGCATTTCCCATCCCATTGCAACCAGTATAAAAATCCTTAGCTACCACTACAGCGCATGCTTCCTGCATCCAAACCCCCCAAAAGCCTGGACCAGCCCATCTTCCCTCCCTTCCTCTTCCCACCCCCTCCCCAGGTACGGTCCTTCCCCCATCCATGCACGTATCAACAGCCATCCAGAGCCCTGGGACTGGGGATGCTCGCCAGCACATCCAGAGGTCACCCGGCATCACCCGGGAGTTGCCCAGTGCCACACCATGCCAAGGAACAGAGCTCAGCCAGCTGTGCCAAAACACCTAAAAACGGGGAAAATGGGCAAACCCGGCACCAGGCGGCTCCCCCTCATCGCAGTCACCCAGGAAGAGGAACAGGCTCCCATCTCCAGCCCCTTCCAACCACCTGCAGTTCCACACTGGTCCTCCCCGCTCGGGGGTGTGCCAATTGATGAGAATTAAGTGCAATATGAAGTTTTTTCTTTTGTTGGCACCAGTGTTGCCAAATCTGGTCGCTGTTTCCCAGCTCCCTGTTCCTGGATGATGCATTCCCTGACAGACCTCTAATGGGAACAACTGCGCTTCCCACCTCTCCTTCCCAGCAAACACAGGCAGAGAGGAGTCAAGATAGTCAGAAACGGAAAAAAAAAAAACCCAACAAAATTAAGCTGAAAGGGGGAAATGGGAGCAAACATCCTGTTTTCTTTAAAGGCTACCCCATGCCCAGACAGCACAGGGATGGCTCCTGAAGAACAGTGGGAATCCAGCCTGAATTCGGCTGCCCCCTTGCCTGGGGCCAGTACCGGCTCTGGCATCACTGGTGACCAAATCCCCTCTCTGCCTCAGATCCTCAAAGTCCTGCTAATGAGGTTTAAAATAAAAAGAGACTGTGAAGAACATCCTGTCCCTCCCAGGAGTCACTGCTGGGGCCGGCTGGCACAGCCGGTGCCGTGTTCCTCAGCTCAAGGGACAAATTTAGCCGTATCCCTCTCTCATCCCTTCTGACTCACACTTTTCTGGGAAGAACAGACACAAAGCAAAATGCTTTCACATCAGTAACCAGAGAGCAGCATCTAGAGGGACTGGAGGGACGGGTTTCTGCGTGGTGCAGCTTTTTCTTTAAATGATGGCACCAGAGACGAGGCAATGTGACATCCCCCTCCCGTGTCATGTCCCGTGTCACGCCCCACGTGCCCCGGACACGCAGAGGACGGGACCTGTCCCTCCTGCTTCTCCATGTCACGGCCCAGGGGTGAGTCACAGACAATGGACAAAGCAAAAATAAAAACTGGGGGTGAAATAATGTAAAAAAAGCAATCTGTTGTGTGCAGCAGGGACGCAGCGCTGGTCATGCCTGCCGTGGGGCAGCTGTGCCTCTCCATTCCCAAATTCCCCTCAGGCTCCGGCTGCTCCCAGCCCTTTCCCTGCTTTGCCCATCCTGATCCCCTGCTCCAGCACGGCTCTAAACTCTCCCCTAGAGACACACATACCCCCGACATGCAAATCTACTGAATTCTGCAAACCTATCTACCTTTGTCCTACACTTCTCTATCTATTTATATCTCATATATACAGTGTGTTTTACTCTGGTTCCTTGAAAAGATTTCCTTCCAAAAAGCATCGACTCCAGCCCGGGGCTGCAGCGAGCCCATGTGGGACACGTGGAAATCCCTGAAGGTCCAGCCTCATGGAAAAATACCCCCAGAGAAGAGCTACAGCTGAAACCAACCCAAAACTCCGAGAACTCCCAAATCTTTGTCACTGCCTGAAGCAGGAAGAGAAATCAAAATGCCAGGCGGATTTTGTCCTCATACAGGCTGCAAGGTGTGAGCAGCAAGCAGCCTTGAATGTGTGTCATGTCTGGATGCCACCAGACATGACTAAACCCTGCCAGGACCGTGCCTGGGCTGCTGAGCCCAAATCCAGCGTTCTCAACACTCCCAGAGGTGGGTACAGCAAGTTGTTATTCCCTTTATATTCCCTTTGCATTTATATAGCCAAGCATCGTCACCTTCCGGGTGGCACTGAGCCATCTGATGAGGTGATAAACACCAGGTCAACAGCCTGGAGCCCACCAGTGCCCAAAACCAGCCTCCAAGTCACAGGGCAGCAGGAATGAGCATCCTCCCAGGAAAAGCACCACCTCTTCACACAGACACCCAGCACAGGGCAGTAGGAATGAACATCCTCCCGGGAAAAGCACCCCCTGCTCACAGACACCCAGCACCACCCTGGGGGCTCACAGAGACCCCCCCAGCTCAGGGGGCAGACTGCAAACCATGCCAAGGTTCAGACTGGGAAAAGACCCTGGGGCCCTCCAGCTCCCCCCATCCTACAGACCCATCGCTCCGAGTGCCTGCGGATGCTGTCAGTGGCAGGCACGGAAACGGGGCCCCACAAACAAGCCCTCAGTGCTCCCTCTCTCCCCCCACTTCCACCAACTTGCATTTTCCTTCACGTCAACACCACGAAACCAAAACGCCGGTGGGGTTTGCACGGCAAAGTCACCTTAAAACCACGTGCATGAAAGCTCAGCAAGTCCTGCTGGAAAAGCAGCTTTCCCTGCCCTTTTCCCCCGCCCGCACCAGGACGCACGGGGTTTGCTGGAGAGGCTGCAAGGGACGGCACCCCACGACCACCCCTTTTCCGAGGGCTCTCAGTGACACCCTGTACCTACCTCTCCGTGTCACCTCCCCCAGCTCGGGGTGCCCACATCCCGCAGCCCCCACGGCGGCACGAGAACGGCGCTGGAGCATCCCCACCGTGGCCGCCTCGCAGGGAGAAGCACCAGCAAGGACCCCCCAAAACTGGGTTGGTACCCCTGCACTGATGCCTCAGAGGAGCCCAGGGGCAAATATCTTTGTGATTCAGAGGCATTTTTTCACCGTGGGCCAGGATTTGCCAAGGGACCTAATGAAACATGCCCGCAACGTGCAAAGAGGAATCGTACAGTTACTGATACAGAAAGAGCCGTCTACCTCAGACCAGCTTAGAAAATAAGAGAGTTTGGCCCAGGAAGATAAAAATCAAGATATATTTTGCAGCATGAAAGAAAAAAAAGTAAAAAAAATGAAGAAGCAGCAGCAGCTGTGTTTGCAAACCACCAAAGCGACACGGAGTTCAAACGGGGGTGAAATGGGGGAAGCGTTTGGCATCGTCTGACACGGCTTCGATGTTCCAGGTCCGCGGAAGGAGAGAGGAGCAACCCTGAAGGGCATGGAAACCAGAGGGCTGGGAGAAGCGAGGAGGTTGCCAAAGCAAGAGGTGAGCCAGTCAGCCAAAGCACGGCCCCGAGTCTATCGGAAGGTAACTCGGTCTAGCAGGGAAAGGAGTTAAGGATGGTTTTAGGGAAGAGCTGCTTCCACGAGGCGCCCGGGCGGGATTTCCCACTCCAGCAGCGTGGCAGGTACACGGCTGAAAGAGAGAGGGCTGCAGCTCCAGCCTCTAAAGGTCGAAGACCATGAAAAGCCCAGTGGCTCAAAACACCTGCAAAAGGAAAACAACTCTCAAAAGACTGACCCAGCAAGCCGGCATGCTCCGTCAACCTTCCCTGCACTCCAAGTCCTCTAGAGCTCCTTAAGATGGGATGGGGCACAGCCCTGAGGTAGCAACCTCAAGAGCCTGAAGACAGCGCCTTGCCCATCCGAACGGGTGTCGTAAATTGTTTGGAAAGCACTCAATGGAAAAGCAACCCTCTGTTGGAGAGGCTGAGGCAACGAGAGCAAAAGGAAGAGCAAGTCAGCCACGGCACGGGCGGCACAGAGCCTCCACGCCTCCCCCGGCCCCGATGGTCACCTGTCCGTCATCGGGAGCAGCCCGGCCCGTCGGGAGCAGCCCGGTTCTCCACACCGCTGGAGTGACCGGCGAGCTGAAGTTGGCCAAGCCAGGCAGAGTTTTCCCCGCTGCCGAGCGGGAGAATGGCATTAAATCAATTCAGATCCGAGCGGGTTCTAGGGGAAAACCCTAAAAACACACTCAAATAAAAGAAATTCGCAGTCATACTGTTAGCAAAGTTGAGTTCTCACTCTGAGAGTTGAGGTTCTTACGTCAGGTCACTCGTCACGTCAATAAAAAGCCCTGGTGCAGGCTGGAAAGAGAGGGGCATTTCTGCCAGACCCTCCCTCCTTCCCGAGACAAACCTGCTGATGGTTTGAGACCACCTACACGAAGTTGTTAAAGCTCAGAAATATCTCATTATCGATTTAGAGGATCCATTGTCCAGTGGTTCAAACCTTATTTAGGGCCTGGAGATTGGAAAAGACACGGTGCTCTGCTTTTGGTGGTGGCAGGTTCCCGAGCATCCTGCTGGGAGAGGAAGCACAACCTCTAAAACCAGGTATTTTGAGGCAGAGCAATAAACAGGCTCTGACCTAAAAGCTCCCGGGGAGCGTGGTGTGGTCAGAGAGCCGGATCACAACCGAGAGCTCCCGTCTTTCTCCAAACATCTCAGCCCTTGGAGGTTCAACCAGCAGCAAGAGCAAAAACCAAGGCAAAGCAGAATTAAAGGCGAGATTGCAGAGAATCTCTTGGCAATTCTACCTGGGAATAAACAAAAGTTTCATATGCAAATAGAGAGCCTGGGGCAAAAAACATGCCTGCAGGCTCTCCAGTTCTCCTGACACTTTTTCTACAGCCTGAATTCACTCAAAGCAAGAATATCTACATGAAACACTCAGTGTTTTATTCCCAGGCAGGCTGGAGGGTTTAGCACTTTACCGCAGAGGAAGAACTGTGCAAACCTGGATGCAGTGGTTGATTTTACCACTTCAAACTTAAAAAAAAAAAAAAAAAAAAAAGACAACTCTAAATATTTTAAAGGTAGGGATTGCTTGGTATTAGCACTAAGCATTTACATAGCACTTGCAGTCTGTAGGCCACCAAGTGCTTGTCCAAAGTGCTCAAATATGACTTATCCCCATTTTACAGATGGGAGAACTGAGGCACAGAGAGGTTAAGTGACTTGCCCAAGGCCACGCAGTCAGAGAGTGGAGGCAGAACAGGAAAGTGAGCCCGGCTGTTCTCAGAGCACACCTTGCCTGCTAAAAACAAACCAAAAAAAAAGGCCTATGCAATCCAGAAAACCACCAGCCACCAAACCTACCCTATTGTGAAGAGGAAATACATTCTGGTGAAGAGTTAGAACAGCATTACCAAGGGGGACAGGGGGCAAAGGGAGGGACACAACCCGGGCGGGTGTCACAGCCGACACGGCCGGGCTGCAGCAGGAGGGAAGAAAGGGGAAAACGGTGGAACCAGCAGCAACATATTTTAAGCTGACGCGAAACGCTGGGCTTAGCTTTGCACGGCCGCTCCGAGGAGCCATCCATGTCCATCCGCAGAGCTGGGCACCTCCAGCTGCTCTCGCCTGGGCTCAGCACCTGCCAACGGAGGCTTTAGGGACCACGCAGCCAAACCCCCTTTGCTCGCACGCCTGCGTCTCCCCGCTTCGCAGTTATGGGTAAAGATCAAACGTTACACCGTGAGAAATCACGTTGCTGCACAGCACTGAAGAACATTTGCCTGCCATTTACAGAGTGTCAGGAAGAATTAATCAAAACCACCCCCATCAAAGCTGGCACATGCCGCACCTGGAAGGGGAAACACCCTTGGATCACATCAGCCCCGTACCTGCGCGTTCGCACAGCACCCAGCACACGTTACCAAGGTTCAAATGCATTTGCACACAGACAAATGGTGATTTCTCACATCTCAGATTGATTCAAAGGCTCGGGGTCTTTCTGGCTTTTCCCTTTCAGAGATAGGTAAGGAAAGATGTCACGGGTGGTTTTGCTGCTGTTACCTTCACGTCAGAGGAGGCTGGGAAAGGGGAAGGCAGGGGGATTTTCACATTTACAGTTTTCCTGGGATTATTTGGTCATGTTTGTATCGTAATCAGATTCATGGGATTACCAGTTCCTGTCTGGGTTGTTAGGTTCTTGTCAATTAATTACACCCTGTACCACTGAATTTCTTCCGGCGATTGAGGGCCAGCTGCTCAATCCCACACTTTCTCCCTAAACGCGCACTGCGGACGCAGATGTCAAAAGCTCCATCCATGCCTTTGAAGACTAAAGATCTTTTCCAAAACCGAGGTGCAACTCCCCCCCCTTCCCACCCCACCGAAGCTGTTTGGGGTGGGGGAGAAGTGGATTCAAGGAGCACCCAGCCCAAAGCATCCTCCCCGTCTGCCCCCAGCTCCCCACAGCGCGTCCCCGCCGCGAGCTGCCGAACCCCTCGGAGAGGCGGCAGCGTCAGGGTGTCCCCCGCTCCTTCCCATCACCTCCGTCCCCCCGTGATGTGCCACCAGCTCCCTCCACCGCTCCTGTCCAACCTCCTGGGGCCGGCGCTAGGCTAAAGCAGGGTGGCGTGTCCGCTGGTGTCGTCGTGGTCCACGCTGTTGAGAATGGCTGTCTGGTCTTCAGGGAGCTGCCGGTGGCAGAGGTCGTCCTTCAGCGCTGAGAGCCGGGCGAAGGGGTCCTGACGAGGGTGTCTCTTCTTCTTGCGGAGGCAGACAGCTTCGTCAGGCGACAGTACCTGAGAGCTGGGAGGGTGCTGAACCTGGGAGGCAGAGCCGTCTGGGAAGGGGGGAGAGAAGGCAGATGGGACCGGAGGCAGCAGCAGCCAGAGCAGAGCGCTCTGCTTGCTGTAAAAGGGAGTTCACAGCAAGCCTGGCCCTGACCCCGCTGCTTGGCGAGAAGGGAGCACGTTGGGCATCAGGGAAAATGCAATTAGCACTCAAAATCCAAATTACTAAAGATGGGAGATGCATGGAAATGGACTGAGTTTGGAGGAGCAAGGATGGGACAACAACCTGCAGGCAAGCAGCCTGGGGAGCCATCCCTTTGGGAGGCAGGGAGCAAGGGCAGCATCCAGGAATGGGCTTGGAGACCCCCGGCGCTGGAGTCGGCAGGGACCTGCCCAAGCGCTGCTCACAGCAGGACACAGGGAATGCTGTTGGGGACCGCGGGGTCCTCGCACTCACTGGGTTGTTTTCTGGATTTCGAGGAGCCCTTGGATGACTTTTTGGGCTTCTTTATCCGCTGGTATTTCAGAGCTTCGAGCCTCTCAGGTGCAGCAGCGTCCCCGGGCGGAGATGGACGTTTTCTAGGAAGGAAAAGCAGACACGCGCTGTCAGCGGCTCCCGGCCACGCTCCGGCCTCTGGACGTCCCCGGTGGGGGATCGGCCGATCCCAGCCAGCTCTGCCGTGGAAAAGGAAGAAGTGAGAAACCCGGGGCCGAGGGAGCAGGGCCAGCCAGGCGTGCCAGAGCGCGGGATGGAGGAAGTGAGGCGTCCCCGCTGTCCCCCTACGTCTCCTCCAGGTTTCCGAGCGGCGCCGTGACCCGGCCGGTCCCACCGGCCACGTCCAACACGGGCACCCCCAGCTCACCTGCCTGCCATGCCAACACTGCTAAACAAAACAGGACAGGGCAGATCCTATGTCCGATAAGGCGTTTCTGGGAAGTGGTAGGAAACCCCTTGGGATGGAGAGAGAGAAAGAGACAGGCAGAAGCAGCACGGCAGCATCGAGACGGGCACCCCGAGCCATCCGGGGCGGACAACACCGGCGCCACAAACAGCGGGGAGGCAGGATCCTGCTGGCCCTGCCCCCACAGCCAGAAAAACCAGGGGCCACACGACAGACAGGGACACAAAGGGCACACACCGACAGAGCCGGGAGAGGTACCTCGTTCCCAGGTCCCTGTGAGAAGCGACAACAGAAACGCGACAGCACGGGAGCATCCGCTCCTGGAACACCGAGAGGCTGGAAATGGAAACACTGACAAGGTTTTATTGCGAGGACAAGCAGAGGGTTTGCAAAGGGGTGCTTCCTGCAGGAGAGCCAGCAGTTGCAAGGGATAGTTCTTCAGCTTTACCCCCTGAGGAACTCTTCTACAGGAACCAGCTCAAGGTGCAGTGACCTCCCCTTTGCAAAGAGATTTTTTGTTTTATTTCCTTCACTGTACCTGTTTTTCCCATCCAAGGCCTGGAAAGCATGACTGCTGTAGAGAGCAGAGCATTAGAGGAAAACCTTTTCCTTAGGAGAGCGGGCAGGCCAGCTCTTATCTATAACACATCACCGCAGCCCCCCCTTCTCGCTGCTTTCCCATCTCCTTCCCCTCTCCATTTCACTTCCACAACCCTCCAAGAGTCACCAACTCCTAATGCTGCAGAAGAAGTCAGAGGCTACGGGCGATAACCTGGGATAAACCCAAGCCCCCTGCAGACAAGGTGTCCAGAGATGATGGGAAGTATCCACAAGGCACCTTTCATTGCGATAAAGCCAACGCTTGAAGCCAGCCTCCAGCGAGGAAGGGAGATTTAAACCAGCCTGCCTGCACCCTTCGGAGGAGGACATGACTCTCTTCTGCTCTCACAACTCAGTCACTGGAGGTCAGTGACCAAACCTTCTCACAGGAGCCACACAGAGGACAGTGCAGACAGCAGCTCCTGCATCTGTCCATGACTGGGGCAGGGACCAGCAAACCCCACCAAGCCACAGGCAGCAGGAGGAGAGGCAGTGGAGGAGCCACCTTAGCTGGCTGCAAGAGGCAGTATCAGTGCCTTCAGACTCCTGCTTTGGCACAGAACCACTGTGGGTGATGTCCCCCTGGCCTGTCAGCAAGGTGTGTCCCATCCAGCATTGCCAGAACACTGTGGATGCTGGCAGGAGCAGCAGGGAAGGGGCGAGAACGTGGGCTGGAGCAGAGCCTGCACTCCAGGGCTGGCGTATGAGAGCACACCCACCCAGAGAGAGTTTGGAGCTCCCCGTTTTCCCTGAGGTCCAGGCAGAGCCTGGCTGCCACTGAAGACACCCAGCAGGCTTTCTCCTGTGGGTCCCCACATGTGCCACCACTGCAGGTGACAGCAGCACTTCACATCCAACACCCCAAGCGTCTCCAGAGCAGTGAAACTTCATCTGGAGCGCACAGGCAAGGAGCTCCCAAGAGAACTTTCCCCCTGGGGAGCAGGAAGGCTTTTGGTTTTTTTTGAAGATGCCTTCTCAGTTCTGCTGGCAGCATTGCAGAGCACCCAGGGAAGTGCAGCGTGAGGTGAGGAAGCAGCTGAGGCACAGCAGACGCAACAGAAACCCAAACACTGGGCACAGAAAAGCTCCCTTTCATGTTTTCCATCGCAACAGAGACGTCAAGGTGCGGAGAGCTCCCGGAGAGCCTCAGTTCCAGCTCCCAGAGAGCCTCTGTTCCAGCTCCCAGCAGAACATCACATCAGCCGAAGATGAAGCATCTCATTAGACATGCTGGGAGTCCCGCTGGCTGGATCCAAGCTTTCCCTCGTCGGGAAGACGACGTTTACATTTGCAGAGCTCAGACACCTTCTTCCCAAGCCTCTTGTGAGAGATGCTGCCAGCAGCAGCTCTACCCTCTGAGCTGCACCAGCACGACCGCCACGCACGTGCTGGCTCCAGGTAGGACCACAGTGACCCACAGGTCACAGCACAGGACTCTCTGCAGCAATTCCTGCTCGAATGGTCAGCAACAGGCTTTTCCCACGTACAGCCACCATCCTGTGGTTTGCACAGGAGTTACATTCCTGCAAGTGCTTGGCTAATGATGATTTCAGCTGCTCCGGCTTCACCGCCCACGCAGCTCACGTGTGCCAAGCCCTGGACACCACCAAGCTCATGATCCTGCCACCACCCTGCCTTCTCCCACCTCTTCCCACCATCCAGACAACTTTGCTACTATTATTAAAGCTCAGCTTGCAAGAGTCTCTCGCTCTTTCCACTCTTTTTTCTTTCTAAGAAGAAGCTATTGTGGCATGTTGACAAAATTAGACAGCTTTACACGAGGGATTATGAGGAAATTGCCTGAAGCTCATTTCCACTAGTTCTCCATAATTGGACTCGTATTTATACACACAAACATAAACAGTGAGTGCACTGAACCCATGTGTCACCATAAATACTGTCTGACCTCTGGCAAGGAAGAGATACAGAGGACAAAACGATGCTACTCATCAGCCAAATTTTATCTGCTCTACCCACCCTTTATCTCTTCAAAGGGCTCCAATTCTTTCAAATTAATTTTCATTTTAAGCTCAGCCAAAAGCCTCTTCCTGCCCCCAGAGTTAATATTTTGGGCAGCTGCCCGTGCATGAGGGAGCTCTTGAATACCAACAGATGAGAGGTTCAAGGAGGCGGGTGAACTTCTAGAAACTTCAGTGTAGAGCCAAGCAAAGAAGCTTGAGAAGCCCACGTGAACTCCTGACACAAACCTTCTGCAAGGCACCACAAACACCTGGAGCAGCAGTTTTCCTCGGGTCTTCAAAGAAGAAAGAAAACCCTTCTGCAAGAGCAAGCATCTGAACTGCACGGACAGGGAGCTACTGGAGAGGCCACAAAGGTACTGAGGGACCTCCAAGAGTCCCAGGACAGGAGAAGAAAGTAGGGGAGAAGAAGTATCCAACCCAACACACATCTCAGCTGCTCTTCTTCAAACATTCTTCCACGTGCCAAGCAAAGACATAAGGGAGATGACCCCTGTAAGCATCACTGGCCTCTTTCCACCCAAAAGGGGAACAGATATAAAGGAAGGGTCCAGGAGATTCAAGGGCACTATATATATACATTTATATATATTTAACCTCGTGGAGGTCTCAACACAGATTCCCTGTCTCCTCTCCTTGAGTCAAGCCATTGACATCCAGGAATAGTTTGGGCATGTTAGAGCATCCACTTGGATAAAGCAGAGTATCCACTTGGCCCAGTTAGAGCATCCACTTGAATAGGAGCCAGCCACTGTGTCCTTCAACCCTTCATCCCCCTCATGAGACGAAGAGCTCACTTCTCCTACACGAGGCTCCTGCAAGCCAGAATTCCCACTCTGCTCTGAGGCAGCGCTGGCTGCTGCCTCCATCCCGGAATGCCA
Source organism: Atrichornis clamosus (assembly GCA_013400975.1). Classification (NCBI taxonomy): domain Eukaryota; kingdom Metazoa; phylum Chordata; class Aves; order Passeriformes; family Menuridae; genus Atrichornis; species Atrichornis clamosus. The sequence continues at coordinate 35,305 of WBMZ01013163.1, read as the reverse complement.
CCGCACATGGCTTGGGATCCTTCAGCTCCAGAGGTGCCAGAGAAACACAGCGGTGACAGCCCCGGGCCCAGAGCTGCTGCTGCTGCCACGGCACCACCAGGAGGGAGGAAGGGTCACAGCAGGGGCACACCGGAGAAGGGGGTCCCTTCTACAGGTCTGCAGACACCACAACTCATCTACACAACGGACTTCACCACCATGCTGAGGGCAGAGGAGAGAGGGCGAGGGTAACGGGGCCGGGCTGGACAGGAAGAGGGGGATACAGTCACAGGGAAGGGGAGGGGAAGAGAGGAAGATAAATGAAAAACAGGAGTGAGAAAATATATAAGGAAATCAAAGAGACTGAAAAGAAAAATAAAATAATAATAATAATAATAATAATAAAGAAAGAAAAGAAAAACGCACTCAGACAAGCGGACTCACAACTTCTCCAAGCGGAAGGAGGCATGGAACACATGCAGAGGATCAGCACATGGACAGTCTTTAAAGGGGAACCTGTTTTCTTTCAAGCGGGGAGCCAGGGCTGCTGCTCCTCCCGCACGCCTGGTGCTGACGTCCCTTCGTCACTCAACGCCACGCCACGGCCAAGCCCCCCAGCCCCCAGCACTGGCAGAGCTGTCCTGGCAAGGGGGGCCCAGAGAGGCCACCCAGGGCAGGCTGCAGTGCCAAGGGGCAGGGGAGCTTGGTGCCTTGTCTGTGGTTTTTGGGTTTCCCTCTGCAGGGAGACGACAGCCCCCTTTTCCCTGTTCCGAGATGCGTGCTGCATCCTAAGTGCAGAATGGGAAAACTCCTCATGCTGACTCATGCTTACGCCAACATTTGTCCCTGCCCATCCATAAAAACTACCTGAGCTTCACCTAGCAAGAGCCACAATGCTGCAGCTGCCACTGAGCTCACACGCTGCCTCTCCCTCTCCTCTCAGCTTTAAATGCCGCAGTAGAGAAATCTGGCTGGGCTGGTATAAAATCCCCGTGCTCCGCATGCACTGACAATTTTATGACCCCAAATCATCAAGAAATTACTTGGCTGGGCTCTCTACGGGATTCCTCGCTTATTAAAGTGAGATTTATTCTTCTGGCTTCCCCTTTTTGGGGATAATGACTCTGGAGTTGCTCCTGTGACTGCAGCTCCCTGCAGCATCCCGGAGCAGGACACGCGGCTGCTCCCGTCCTACTGGGCAATGTGACCTTGCTCCTCAAAATCCATCAGCCCATGAAAGCCAGCACTGGAGCCAGCCAGGATCTGTGCAAGAGCCACACCAGACTCAGACACGAGGCTGGACTCACTTCTGCTGTGCTAAAGCCATGTCCACTTGTGTCCCTACCGCTCTGGGAGTGGGGAAGCGCCACAGAATAAGAACAAAGAGCCACATCCTTGCAGAAGGCTTCCCCATTTCTCAAAAAGCCTGGCACAGCCTGGATCTCACCATGGCTTGGTGCCAGCTTTGCTCCTCATGGGATGCGCTGCTGTGGGATCAGTAAGGAAAAACAGAAGGAGAAGGCAACCAAGAGTTTTGGAGGCTTCAAGGCTCAAACTGGAGGGATTTTGTCATGACAAGAGGATGGTTCCTCCATGAAGCTCACATCCTGTCCCTGCTCCCAACACTCCCTCCTCACCAATCCTGCTCTCCCCACCCCAGGACAACCCTCCAGATCAGCTGGAAGAATTCCCCTCTCCTGGAAACATCCCCCTGATTTCTCTAGACATCCCACCTCTCTCTCACGAGGCTCTTTTCCAGCCCATCAAGGCTGTTGGAGAGCATCAGCCAGGACCTTGACTCTTTCCACCCAAGGCAGCAAAGCTTAACCTTTGTAAGACCTGTCCTAAGGAAGTCTGGATATGGCCAGGCCCTAGAAACAGTCCCATCTGCAATCCCATCTCTCCTTTCATAACCAGCCTGGCTGATGGCCCAATAGGTCAGTGTTCCCAATCCCAAGCTGGGTCACAAATTACTATTATCCTATCTGGATTTTGCAGTTTTAGTGATATTCTTCTGCTTCTAAGGTCTGAAAACCATCTCCAGATTACTCCATCCCAGTTCCAGGAATGCCCATGGCCATCCAGGAAACCAGCCCCATGAAGGCAGCCCAAGAGGAATTTTGTTGGAAGAGTCTTTCAAGACCTGCCTAAGGCTGTTTAATTACAGCTGGGTCCGAAGAAATCTTAGAGATTTCTCCAAGGAGAATTTCAGGGAGAGACGGATTTTACCCTACAATTGCGATGGGAAGGAAAAAACACCTCTCTGGCAGCCTGAAACCACAGTAATGCTGCTACCAAGCATACAACCTGCCTTGGGAGAAAGACTTCTCCCCTTTTCCATGACTGAGGACACTTGGGGAAAAATAAAATAGATCAAGGTACTGCTGGGAACAAAATTCTCCATGTGCTGGACTGCAGCTGGAGACTGAGGTTTGGAGCCCCACTCTGAGCACGCTGTCTGCAGCTGGCTGCTCCAGATGTGGGCTTTTTTCCTGGCTTCAGGGGGTGGCCGTGGGCTCCTCCTGGTTTGGATCATCTGGGACAACCCACACCTCCCTAATACCACACAACCCTCGTGCACCCTGCCAGGGCCAAAGGTGCCACGTGTCACCATCCTACAGGAAAGGAAGGGTGGCCCCAGGGAGACGGCAGCTCGGCTCATCCCAAACCCCAGCCCTGAAGGCAGGGGAGCAGCGTGTGCTGCTGGGAGGGGAAACCCAAAAGCCACAGAGACTGTGCGTCCAGAGGTGTTTCCTAGTGTTTTCGGATTCCTTATTCCCCTTTAAAGGAAGAGATGGTATTGGAAAAGCCCCTTCCGTGTCCCCTCTCATGCCCCGCTCCCGGCCACCCTCCACAGCACCCACACCATCCTTTCGGACATGGATCACCCTTACCTATTGAGCTGAGGAGAAGCTTGTCTCGACAACACTGCCCAGATAGCTGAGATTAATCAAAAACAAAGCAGTTATCAACACCCGCAAGGAGCCGAGCTCCGCAACACATCAGCACGTCAACAACTCCAAAGGAAAAAGGAGGGAAAGAAACCAAACTGAAACACAAACAAAACGAGGCTGGAGAAGAAAGGGGGAAAGAAACAGAAGAGAAAGGAAAAGAAGAAACGAAAACGATAATCAACAAAGCGAATGGATACACTGCATAAAAGCACGGACAACAGTGCTGCTCTAACACGGCTCTGTCCTGGAGCTGGCTCTCCTTGGGATGCCCTGCTAGGAGACGTGGACCTGTGACTACGTGCCTAACTGCACCGCTCCGTAGCTGGGTTTTCCAGAGGCACACAGAAGTCACTTCAGGCTCCTTCAGCTCCTCTCCCTCCCCATCCTCTCTCCCCTGAGCCCTCCTTCATTCCGTTCCGTGCCGGAGGGATTTTCTAAGGCCATAACGCTTCCAGGTACCAGAGGGCGGGAGTGAAATGCGGAGGGCACTGCGGGGTGAAACGCTGCCTCCCCCCTCCCCAAAACACAGCCTCTTCTCCAAACGCCTCCGACCGCGCCGGCTCCACGGGGCTGGCAGCCCCGGCCCCCGACTCCTCTCTGCCACAAGCCGGAGGAGGGGGTTTGACCCCACCAGACAAGAAGCCAGAATGAAGCAAGACGAAAGGATGGGACGAAAGCACGGCTACGGGGTCTAAGGTGCTGTGAAAGACGGAAGAAAAGAGGAGAAATAGAGAGAAAGAGAGAGAAAGAGAGAGAGACGCTTTTGCCTGGAGCAACCCTGGTACCTGGAAAACCAGCCGCTACTGTCTAGTGCAGCCACATCCCTCTTTAGGGCAGGATCTGAGCGTGCCGGCAGCCTCCCGATCTCCGCTGGGCTTAGTTTATTTTTATTTTTCCTCCTCTCCTGACATGCTGCTGGTGTGGCTAAGTCCTTGATCTCTCCCTGCCCGCGTCCTGGGGCTGCAGCATCCCTTTTGCAGGTGGGGCGGTGACCGTGATAGCTGTTTCTGTCATGCATTTAAGCTCTCTAGACTCCGCGGGAAGGAAGAGGAGGAAGACAGAGGCGAGGCGGCGGCGGCCCTAACGTTCGAAGAAAGCCAAGAGCCAGCAGCTAGAAGAGGAAACAACCTCCAGTGACACCAGGACACTTACCTAAGTGAGCCAGGCCTTTGTACACCTGGTAGATGGCCCGTAGCCCGAGTCACAGCGCTCCCAGATTCCCAAGGGACCGGGAAGGTCGCCTGCCTAAATCCCAGCGCTCTCGGGCAGCGGCCATGCAACCCGTGCCCGTGGCACCAGCCTCTGCCTAGCAAAGCCCGCGGGACGCCGTCTCCAAAAGGGATGCTGCAGCGTGCCCAGAGAGTCCCTACGAGTTGGGATGGTGATGGCAGGGAGGGAGTCAGAGGGAGCGGGTGAGGCAGGGTGGGGGAAGCCAGGAAGGGGCTGGGGTGGGGCACCACAGGGCTCACGCACTTACCCCGTGGCAGCTACCGTGGTGGTGGATGTCGGCTCCGGCTGGAGAATCTCCTCGCCAGCCCTCCTCGGAGAGGGGATGTCTCCAAAAACATCCATGGTGTCCACGGGCAGGGAGGAGCCCTGGGAGTTGGAGAAGCCGGTGGTCACGGGGGTGAAGGCGGTGGTTGGTCGGAAGCTGGGGCTGTCCCCCCGGCTGCTCGGCGCAGGAGATCCCGTGGACGGCGTGGATTTGCGGGAGAAGCTGACGGCCGCGGGGGGCTGCAGCGTGATCTCCGACACCTCCGCCTGCTGGATGAGCCCCGGCCGGGGCCGGGCGCGGGCGGTCAGCTCCGGGGAGCTGTTGCGGGAGCTCAGGGGACTTTGGGTCAAAGGAGAAAGCCTTGAAGGTTGTAGCACCACCTGATGTAAACTGGGCTCAGCCCTCCTGACCTGCCGGGGGCTGGGCCGAGGTCGGGGTTGGGGCTCGTACCACCTGGTGTCCAGGCTGAATGTGCTTGTGCCGCTGGGGCCGACGGGCTCGGACGGTTCGTGGTAAGGCAACACGGGTATGCCCATACCTTGGCTGGTATGTCTTAGCTGCCCTTGACATCCCATGGGTTGCATAGGTTTGTCCTGCCACTTGGTGGTAGTGGGCACGGAGGGTTGACCCCTGCCCGGTGACTTGCCGGTCCAGCTCTTTGGTGCCTCCAGGGGCAGGATGCCCGAGTAGGACGCGGGGACCACCTGGAGGGAGGAGGGGGGCGGCCCCCGAGGAAGGCAGCCCGTGGGCTGGGAGCCCTCGGCCGCCTCGCAGGGCTGGAGCTGGTGGGGGAACGGCGCGGGGGCCAGCTCCAGGCTGCCGAAGGGGAACTCGGCCCTGCCCCAGGGCTCGGGGGACCGGCCCCCCGTGGGGGTCTGGGCCAGGGGCAGCGTGCTGTTGGAGGCGTTCTCCCCGTTCTCCTCGGGGATGGTGGGGTGTCCGAAGGGCCCCTCGGGGGGCAGCGGTGGGGAGGACATGACCGAGCTCAGCGGGCTGACTTCTGGCATGTAGAAGGGCGGCGGGTCCACCTCCCCGGGGCTGCTGCTGCTGAGGTAACCGTAAAACTGATGGTGGAAAGCCCGGGGGGCCGGTGGGCGGGCCTGGCCGGTGGCCTGCAGGGCGCCAGGACCCTCCAGCGCCCGGTGGAACCGGGGACTGTATGCTGGTGGCTGAAGGTAGGACTCCTGGCTGGAGGAGAGAGGGGTGAGCTGGGCTTTCAGGGCGGTGACGGAGGTGGGGACGACGGGGTCGTCATTCTCCTCGTCCGACTGCCTGAACTCGGGGTACATGTCCGTCTCCTCCACAAAGGGGAAGCCCTCGATCCGCCGTGTCTTCAGGGAGGGCTCCATCTCCGCCGGGTCCATGACGAAGCGCCCGTCCGGCCCGCGGCTGATGAGCTCAATCGGGGTGGTGGCCTCGGCTTCAGCCTCCGCCTTGGAGACGCTGTACTTCTTGCTGCTGATGGCTCGTTTGGTCTTCTTGTAAAGAGAGAGCTCCTTCTCCTTGGTGGGGCTCAGCATCCGCTTGGCCTGCGGGCCCTGGTCGTCGGATGACTCCGAGGGGGGACGGAGCGTGCGGATGCTCTCGGGACTCACCTTGCCGGAAGACAACCTGGACCATAGGGGAGAAAAACCGAGAGAGGGGACGGTCACCCGGAGGGGAAAGGAGGCCTTCTCGCCCAGAAGAACAACTCTGGATCCAGGAAACAAAGTGCTACCAGCTCTCAAAAGAGGAACCGCTGGGAGAAATTGGCAGGGGCTAACCAGGATGGCAGAGTCTTGCCAGCAGCAGCACACAACATCCCTGCTCCTTGGGAGGGGAGCTCGGCTCACTCAGCATCCCCCCGGGGCAGGTAGCTCACACCAACACCTTGCAATAAGCTCCACCAACACCTTGCAACAAGCTCCACAGCCCCAGTGGGACAAAAGACAGTTCCAGAGCTCAATTCCAACTCTTTCAAACATTTCCTATGTCCACCTGAGCTGCCTATGCCCAGGAAAGGCCCTGACAAGAGGGACATCAGGCAAACGTTCCCTCCCACAGAACTCAGCATCTCACTTGGAGATGCTGATGCATCACTTCAGACCAACTTTTTCCTCCCATTCTTAACACTCAAACTTAAGGCTCAGAGCCTCAAAAGGCAGAGAGCACCAGAATGGTTCCCTCATCCCTATCCAGAAAGCCTTGGACAAACAGGATTGAGAGGCAAAATACAGCAAATCCAACAGCCACAGTGCAGGTTATTTCAGTGCAGTGCATGAACTGAAAACAAGTAAAGATTCAGATCCACCACCACTGGGACATTTTGCAACAGTCCAGGAGCCAAAGCATGAGGTGTCCACATCCCAGACTCTCTCACTCCCATCGGGAAGATGCTCCTGCTGATCTGCAGCTGCACATGCCTTTGATGGGCTCTGCAAGGAGCTGTGGCTACAGCAGCACCACCATCCACCACTTTTGGGCACATGTGGAAAGAGGCTTCAGCAGACCATTCTTCAGGAGAGAAGATGAATTTCCCAGGAAAAAACCAGAGCCAACAGAGAATGACTCAAAAAACTACACCGAGCTGGCAGGAAGGACTCCATATGCAGCAGGCTACTCCTTCTCCTAAGGAGCCCCTTCAAACTGGTGTGTGATCGAGTTCCACCAGTCAACTCCAGCTGTGGAAAATGTTCACAGATCCAACGGGGTCATCTCTTAGCTTAGTTTGCTGCATTGGTCCCTGCTGCTTTCTGCTCCAAAGCCCATTTGCCTCTTGTGAACTGCTGTGCTCCCAAAAGTTTAGGGAACACCCAAAACAACTCAGAAGCAATCAAATAAGGATGAGATATTTCCATTTGAGCTCTGCAATAACTGTAGGAAGGAGGCCCCTTGAAGACCCCACGGCCTGGTGCCACATCTCAGACAGATACTTACGGGGACTCCAAACTCTTCCTGCAGTGGGTTATCGAGAGAGGAGGGTCTGGAAGAGAATAAAAAGGGGAAAGAAGAGAGAACGCTGAGGAGGCGCAACACGACAGAGACAAGACAGACTCAACATCAAGACAACAAAAGACACTCAACAAGAGGCCAAGGTTTCATTGCTCCAGCGCTTTAATGGTTGCTGACAACAAACAGCTCCCGTCACAGGGTCCTGCCCGTCCTGCTGCCGCAGCCCCGCAGGCTGGAGGAGACGGAGCCAATTCCCTGCCCTCTCCAGCTCCCCAGCCGCCCTTTTCCCTACCAGCCGCTCCTGCATGGAGGCTGCAGTCCCAGCTTTCGGGAAGCAGAGCGGCAGGGTCTCCTTTGGGGTCTTCTCTAGCCCAGCGTGGCCATCGGGCACTGCCCGCTCCGGGCTGGGAGCGGCTGGAGAGCCCAGCTCCGGGGGGACCTCGAGGAGGTGAGCGGTGCCCCCCATCTGTGTCCCAGAGGACAGCCCAGCCCTAAACCCCCGGCTCTAGGAGTTATCACCACACGGGAGAGCTCCCTCGGAATTCCCAGGCTAGTTTCTCTGGCGCCTCTTCACCCACCCTGCCTCTCCCGCTCCCGAGCACGGGCGCTTTCAGGCACAGCCGAGGGATGAAGTCAGGGCTTCACCTGAGGACGCGACCGGACGAAGAAGAGACAGACAGGGAAGAAGGTTACGACCACAACACAACCAGGGGGGAGAAACGAGGAGGAGACGGGAGGGAGGAAGGAAAAACAGCGGGAACGGACTCACCTTTCTTGCGCTTGAGCTTGCGTTTGCGTTGCTTGTTGACGAAGCAGGCGGCGAGTGTGCTGAAGAGGATGGCAGCAGCCAGGAAGCAGATGGTGGCAACGATGCCAGCCAGCACCGGGCGGGCTAGGCCCTCGTCCGTCAGGTCAGGCTGAGGGAAAACGTCTGGGGAAAAACACAGCAATTCAGTGTTATGCCTGCTGCCTTCCCCAGGGACCCAGCACGGCGCGAAGGCAGGGATAGCCTCCAGGAATGACACTGCACCAGGAATAATGATCTCTGCAAAGACCCTGCTTCCAAGCCAGCCCACCCAGGGAGAGCAACCAGCTCTGCTTCAGGGCCAAGGGATTTAATCATCTCACACCAGATTACAGAATCATAAAATAGTTTGGGTTGGAAAAGGCTTTTAAAGGCCATCTAGTTCAACCCCCCTGCAATGAGTAGGGACATCTTCAACTAGACCAGGTTGCCCAAAGCAAGCTGATAAACCTTTCTGTGTTAGCTGATGGACACCAGGGAGGAAGGCTCCATGCCAAACGAATACATATTTATGTCTAAACACACACAACTGCAGCAAACCTGCAGTTACCTCCTGGCTGAATAACCTGCTGCAGCAGCATAAGGTATTTCAACCTCTTTGTCAGTGCTTCGTTTCAGCTTTTCGATGAAAACTGGGCTCCAAACCCCTAATGACACCCCTTCACTAACCAGGAGCACATCCAAACCCTCTCAGCTGTGGGTGCCTGCAGATGTGAGCCCCGCACACCCCGGGGCTCCTGCCGTGTGCCGTACCCAGGATCAGCACATTCCCCTGCTGCAGCACCGGCTTTCAGCCTGGGAGAGCAGCTGCCTGGGGCCGGACACCTGCCAAACCCCATCAGAGAAACTGGGCGTGAGGAGCAAGGGCAGTAAAGCAGGGAGGCTGCAGCACGCTCTCCTCACCACACTGGTACCACTTGGGGGCAGAGAGAGACCGCTGCATCGCAGCACAGCGGAGCCGGGCTTTCCACGAGAGCCAGAAAATCCGTGCTCGAGAGCCAGAAAATCCGTGCTCGCCGCATCCCAGTCCCCTCCTGCTGCCCCCGCCCTCCCCATGGCCATCACACCCCCTGGCCTTGCCCCTCGGCTGGAGGAGCATCCTCCGAGCCGGAGCGGGGCGCGGGGAACATGCACCAACTGCAGCGCGTTGCAGTCTCCCGTTTGCAAAGCCCTTTTCCCTGTGGACCCTGCACTGCAGTGCTACGTTTCCCTCCCTCCACCTTTCATTCCCGTTTCCAGGCTGCGCAGTGCCCGCTCGGAGCTTTGTTCTCCAGGCTCACCGCAGAGCCGGGATGTGCGGTGCTGTGCTCTGCAGCAGCCGGGGAAGGGCTAAACGGGGTGATTTGTCCTCGCCTGCTCCCATCGGGAGGCAGCCTGGGGCCAGGACACCCATCACAACCTGGCACCCCTCATCAGCCCAGCTCAGCCCCACAGCTGTGGGGAGGAGGAGGAGCCAGCCCTCACCTGTACTGGACACGCCAGCGACGTTGCTGGGTTCGCTGATGAGGTCCTGCATGACCGCCAGGACGCGGAACTCGTACCAGGTGTCCTGGAACACCAAACACACCCGTCAGGGCCCCCAAGCAGCCTCCAGCCTCGTGTTACCAAATCCCCCGACCCCATCAGCAAAAATAAAACCCTCTAACACCACCTTTTTAGCATTAGCTAGTCGGGCATTACTTTATTCCTGTCCAGGGTGTGTGTGGTCAACAAAATTCTGGCCTCCACACAAACACAGATAGAAAACTTTTTCACTATTTACACATTTTTAGCAAACGAAGAAATTATTGTTCATTGGTTCTAAATTATATAATTCTCTTTCATTAATTAGCATTCTATCCTCTATTGGTTATTGATTTCTCGCTTCTTATGCTAATTAGTCCATATTTTTAGACTTTTTAGTATCTTTTTCCTCCTGTAGGGACTTTCCAACACATATGCTGAGCCTTTGTTAGTCTCTTCTTTATCTTTTGGTATCTGCAAAATGTCCTTGTGGTTCATAAATTCTACATTCCAACCTCAACAACACATCTTTCTCTCTCAGGCTTTGTTCATTGAAGCATATCAGAGTTAGTTTATCAAAACTTAGAGTTTCAGTCATTTGTCCAAGCTGTGCTCCTACAAAAGTAGCTTATGACAAACTTTGCCAAATGCTGGCTGAGAATAATTGAAGGATGACACACTATTTATAATTTTTATATATACTGGTTGTGATTACATAAAACAATTAATTTAGAAGTTGATTAAAACAATTAACTAAAATTATTTAACAGTTCTATCATTTCTAACACTTGCCCAGCTCAGGGATCGAGCCTCTCCAAAACTTCCCCAGAGCCGCAGCAGAGGGTGCAATATTATTACAGAACCATGAAGGTTGGAAAAGATCACTGAGTTGGGTGTGGCGTGGGCAGCCCCTGCTCACCTGGGACAAGTCCTTGGCAAAGAACTCGTTCTCGGAGCCCGGGATGCCGTCATCCAGGATCTCCCAGCGCTCCGCGACGCGGAATTCCATGATGTAGCGGTCGATGGGGAAGCTGTGGTTAGCGGGAGGGAGCCACGACAGGAGGACGCCTTGCTGTGTCCGGTTGGCTGTTAGGCACCTCGGTGGGGTAACCAACACCAGAGGCTCTGGAGTTGTTACAGGGAATGCTGGGGACAGAGCAGAAGGGACAGGGACACCCTTGAGAGGGGGCAGGGGAAGCACAGAGATCCTCTCCCACATGTGTCCCCAACAGCAGCAGAAGGGCCACTGCGGCTATTCCCACATTCCAGGAGTTTAGGGCACGTCTTGGGAGTCTGGTCCCTTTATCACAGAAATAGAAAAGTGGCTTTTCAAAAAGCAGGGGACTAATGATCCAGGAAAAGGGGCACAGCATGAAAAACCCTCCTGCTTCCTGCCACCTCCGCCTGAGAGTCCCAAGGCAGGGCCCAGCATGAGGCCCTTTGTGACAGCTCCTGCTCTGAGCTGTAACAAGTGATCTCGTGCTCTATGAATACCTCCTGATCCCAGCTGAACTTAAGGAAGATCTGAAAGGCGCCTGGTGCAGTGCAGCTCTCCCATGCAGTCTCTCAAGACAAGCTTTCCAGAGCCTTATGCATCCAGCAAAGCCTACAAGCTTCATCCAGGACCCTCCACAAAATATCTCCTACATGGCTGGAAACTTGCTGCTGATGATCATCTCCATCCCAGGCAGAAGGACACACGGAGCAAGGCAAAGGGGCCCTTCTCCCCACAAACCTCCCAAACCTGCCCAGCCCTCTCCTTATGCCCATGGAGGACCTACCTAGAGTGTTCACAGTGACCACCTCACTGAAGGAGCTGGTGCCCAGCTTGTTTTGAGCCAAGACACTGAACTGGTAAGCAGTCTCTGGTTCCAAGGTATCCACCAGTAGCCAGCTGGAACCAGCTGGCACAGGGAGAGACAGCCAGTCATGGGGTCCAAACTGGGCTCTCTTCATCCTGCCAAGAGAAAAGGGAGCATCCTCAGGGAAGGTGTCTTTGACAGGGAGGACAACGAGGCAGCATTAACTTCTCGAGCGAAAATGGAGCTTTCCTGAGCGATGGTTTGGTTTGACAGCAGTGATGTGGATGGACGTGGGGCAGCCACTCGCCACCCACGAGCTGGCACAGGCCACTGTCCCCTTGTGTCCCCACCGGCTCACAGGGCCACTGCCACCAGCTCTCCCCTCTGCTGTGCTCCACCTGCAGTCCCTGAGCCAGGTCAGGGACAGCAGCAGTGCCAGCAGCCCCGCTCTGACGCGATCTCCACCAGATTCCCATGGGCAAAAGTGGGAGCTGGAGCATTTTGGTGAGTGCTGCAAAGGGAGCGGCTGACGCAGGAGACGGGCCCTGTTCCCATTTATACCTCGACATCTCCTGAGCCAGAGCCAAGTTCTCCCTCAGCTGTAGCCCTGTACATGTCATCCCACGAGAGACATTTAACTAAATCCCCATCTTTGCCACATTTGCACAAGTCGGGGGCTGCCAGCACAGCCTGGGGCATCACTCAGGGTTTGGCAGCGCAGCAGAGGCACTGGCAGGGAGTGCAGGACTTTCTGCTGGGGTCTAACCACAAACCCAGGGTGAAAAAAGCTCCCAGAGCCATCCCAGTGCCACCCACAAGCACGCAGCCACCTCCGCAAGCCATAATCCCACCAGGAGGCACCTCGGTGGAAGAGCCCCGCATCCCAAAGCTGCATCGCTGCCCTGCTCTGATACTGCAAGCATTGGTGCTCGTGTCAGAGAGACGCTTTAGGGAGTCCGAGCCCTCAGCTGCAGGCTTTGGTGGTGTCCAAGGGGATCTGGGAAGGATTAGTGCAGATGGTCTATCCTGCACAGGTAAGGGGGCACGTCTGCAGCCACCAGCACACAGCCAGGTGAATCCACCGAGCAGGAAGAAAAAGATGGAGCAAAAAGAAATAATGCCACTGTTGAGGGACCAAAAGGTGAGGCAGAGGAGCAGCAGCAAGCCATGGAAACAAGCAGGTCGGTGGAGAGACATGCACGTGCAGTGTGCCTCCGCCAAGCCCAGTGGAAAGCCTCTGGATCACTGCGGCTCCGGCTGGGACTACAGCTCCCAGGATTCCCTACCGCCGCGGCCGGAGGGCAGCGGGGCAGCCCCGCGTCCTGAGCAGGCTTCCCTGCAGCCTTTAATCCCTCTGCCCTCGCATCCCCCCTCCCCACGCCAGCCAGGGGCCGAGGGTGGGGAAAGCAGGCGGTAAATGCAGCACTAAACTGGGAGAACACCCCTGCTGAGGGAGGACGTGGCTGCAGCTGGAATGCTGTGGAGGCCCTGGCCATCCCTGGGGAGCGGGGTTTGCAGCTCCAGCCTCAACAGCCGCAGACGCGGGAAGAGAGCACGACTCCAGAGAAAATGAAGCCATGTTTTGCTTGAGCATCCATAGCCACAGCAGGGAGGAAAAAGCATGGATATCACTCCAGGTGGCACTACATGACCCAGCTCTGTCCTACATCCCGGGTCACGGGGAGCAGCACATCCCCCAGGCATCACATCCTAGGGTCAGGGCAAGACGGGTCCCTGTCTCGCTATCCAAAGCCCCCACAGCTCCCTGTGAATTCCTTAATGCCCGCTTGGTGCAAACACCCTTCCCCGCTGGCTGCTCTCCCTGTGGAGTCTGGAAGAGCCACGAGGAGGCAGGAATCCGGCAGCAGGTTGCGGAGCAAGAGCAGCAGCAGCTGCTGATGCAGCCACGTCTCCAGAGCAGAGAGGTTTAACCACTCCTTCCCAAGGACATTTTCATCAAAGCAAGGTCTGCACTGCTCAGCTTGCTCCCTCATTTTCCCCCCTCTGCTCAACCCATTCCTTCTTTCCACCTCCAGACAGAGTTCCCAGCCCCAGGCTGGAGCAGAGCAGAAATCATTACAGGCAGCATCTCCTTCCCTCCGATAGCAGTCTCCATCGGGGCAAATTAAGGCAAGGAAAGAATGAGAGAGCGAGGAAAGGCTGAAGAATGCCAGCCCAAGCCTGGGAAGGGAAGGCATCACCCCCTCCACATTTCCAAGGATGAATCTTTAGAGAAGATGACAAGAGGAGAGCCCAAAGAAAGAAAGACAACCCCAGCCTTGCTGCAGATACGTTTCTCCTTCCCCTGTGCTGGGGGAAAGGCACAGGGCTGAGCCTGGCCCTGCTGCAGGAAGGTGGGGTGCACCCACTGGCTCTGGGTGCTGGGCAGCACAGGAGCTACGGGAGCAAATCCCCGGGGCCTCAGCCCCAGCCAGCCTCTCACAGTGGCTGGTCATGATCTCAGCTGGGATTTAAGCACCTCCAGGGAGCCACAGAGCAAGGAGAGAACATTTCTGCTTAGTCACAGCTCTTCCAGGACACACGCTCTAAAGGTTGCATTTTCCATCCTCTCCCCGGCTGTTAAGCCTCATAAACAGTTTATCTTGAAATTAGATGCCAGAGGCAGAGCTACGTGAATGCAAAGCATCTCCCGTGTACCACGAGCAGAGTAAAACCTGCCGGGGCAGACGGAGGTAGTGGCCAGCCCAGAAGGGAGAGGAAACATGGGAACCACACGATCCCACCACCCCCCATCTCTCCAAGGAACCCAACGGGAGCTCAGCCCTGTAACGCCCACGGGCACAGAGCCGGGCACGCCACCCTCCCCACCCTCCTCCTCGAAGCTCGGGTCGGCTAGGAAGGAAAAGAAGCAGAGAGCAAAGCATGCCAGGATGACTCACAGAGGGCCGTACCAAACTGAGAAAGTCTGCTCGTATCCACCGTCGTAGCCGGGCTCCCAGGAGACGTTGGCTGAGGTCATGGCGGCCACAACGTGCACGCTGGTCGGGGCGTGAGGGCTTGTGCCTGCGGAGAGAGGGGGCAGCTTAAAGGGCAGCAGGACAGGGGCTGGAAGGGGTCTCCTCCCCAGCCACGGTCCGAGGGGACTGCTCCAGCACCAAGCCAAGGCCACCTGCATTTCTGCTGGAAATAGCAGCAGGACAGGCAGCCGGAATAACAGCGCAGAAAAAGGCAATTCCAGCAGGAATAACACTTAAAGGAGGCTTTGCTCTTAGAATCATAGAATGGTTTGGTTTGCAAGGGACTTTAAATGTCACCTACTCAAGCCTTCCTGCCGTGGGCAGGGACACCTTCCACCATCTCAGGTTGCGCCAAGCCCCATCCAACCCGGCCTTGAGCACTTCCAGGGATGGGGCAGCCACAGCTTCTCTGGGCAACCTGTGCCAGGGCCTCCCCACCCTCACAGGGAAAAATTTCTTCCCAATATCCCCTCTAAACCTCCCACCTCTCAGTTTAAAGCCATTCCCCCTCGTCCTGTCACCACAGTTCTCTTCGTGGGGAGCACCCCCATCTCCTGCCTGGCCTGAGGGGCTGTCCCCAGGGCCCCTTCCTGCCCCCCAGCCGTACCTACGACGGTGAGGTGGGTGCTGGCAGTAATGCTTGCGACGATGTTGGTGGCGACGCACTCCCACTCGCCGTGGTCGTCCTTGCCGAGGGAGCGGATCTGCAGGGTCCCTCCGGGCAGCGTGTTGTGCTTGCTCCTGCTGGGCTTCCCTACCTTGGGCAAGGAGCGGGGTGGGGAGCCGGGCAAAGAGAGAAAAAAGACGACTCAGACGCGGGCCGTGGGGCCGGGCGAGGCGGCGGCGGGGTCACTAAGCTACCTGCGCGGCCCAGGGGACACCGCCGGCCACCGGCAAGGGATCTGGTCTCTCCGGTCGTGGCAAGGCAGACGGTTCCCCCGTTTCCGAGAGGACCTGGGGGGCAACGCGAGAGGCACGTGTCAGGAGGCTGCTGCTCAGCACTCACACACAAGCGGGAAACCCCACGGCACTCGCACGGACACCGAGCCCTGCGCCAGGGCTCAACCTCCAGCATCCAAAGCTGAAACGGCAGCGGGAAGGGGCTCCGGGCACCCCAGCAAACCCCCTCCCGGGATGGGGAAGGCACAGTCTGCCCCAGCAGATGCCCAATCTCAGCCTCAGTCAGTGGCAGATGAGAGGCAGGACCCTTCATGTCAGAGGTGTGGGCAGCAAAGGCCCCATGGGGATGTGGGAGGATGGTGTGCATGGAGGTGCCTGGAATCTCTCGAGCCGAGAGGAAAGATGGATCTTGTAACAACTCATCTATGCCCATCAGCCAAAGTTGTGCAAATCCACGTTGTCCTGAATCCTCTTCAGCTGTTCTTCACATGGGGAACTCTGCCAATCGACACCAGGACCCACGAGTCAGTGCCAAGCAAGAGGAGCAGAGGAGCCCACAGACACTCAAGGTTACCAGTGCCAAGCCCAGGAGTCCTTCAAGAGACTGGTCAGCACTGGTGGGCTGATGGGGAGTGAGGGAATTTGCTTCTGCCACTGGGAAACTGAGCCCAGCCCAAGCCAGCTCTGACTGGAGTTAGGGACGTTAAGCCCAGAGTCACAATATGAGGAGGACCACCAGAAGGCACAAGTGGGATTGGAAAGAAACCTGAATGAGACTGGTGGTGGGAGGAAAGAAAAATAAGATGGAGAAAAAGACTAAACAGCCAACAAGCTTTAGGCAGGTCCCTCGCAATCTGTTCAAGTCCTGGTCCCTCCTTGTGCTGCTAAAAGGAACTCAGAGATTCAGCATCTCGAGCCACAAGGACTGGGGACAGTGCTCACTGAGTGACACGGGGACCCAACTCACTCTCAAGACCCATAAGAAGGGGATGGGAGGCTTGGAGGGAAGATCCTGATAGGAGGACAAAAGCCCAGTAGGTCTCCTGCACAGTGGCTTTCCTATGGGAGCAGTAAAGGTGGAAAGCAAAGGGAAAGGTGCAGCAGGACTAAAAAGCCCTCATTGCTCCCAGACTGTGCCACCACACCCTGCTCTATGAAAAGGGACATCTTGAAATTGTTATATCCAGTCCAGGATCATTAAAACAGCTTCTTCTCAGGGTCTTTGGAGTCGCGGGGCAGTAAAGCAGCTGCTGGCTGGTCCAGAGCCAAGAGACCCCCGGGCGTGCTGTGGTGACACATCCCCTCCCTCCATGGGAGCTGTGCTGCGAGAACGGCACTGCCACGACTGCCACGTCCTGCTGGTGACCACCTCGGCGCCAGGCAGGGAGGAGGGTGTCCTGTGGGCAGTGCTGGCGAGGCAGAGGCGGGGCCGGGGCGGGGGCAGTGTTTCAGCTTTGCGGATGCTGCCGTGACGGTTTCCCGGGGTTACTCGGTGGCCACAAGCCGGGCTTCCCCCACCCACCTGCGGGACAGGACGGCAGTGGCTCAGCCCAAAGCGAAGCAGCTGTACCTGCAGTTTGTTCTTACCGGGACAGAGTGTGGCTTCTCTGTCTGCAATATTCACCAAAAGCCAAAGGCACTGCAGATTTGTCTGGCAGGCCGGGTACCTTTCTCCAGGCGATGATGGGAAAGGGGTCTCCGGCAGCAGCGCAAGGAATCAACAGCTCCCTCCCTGCCTCCTGTCTGTACTCCCAGCCTGGTAGCACCGTGAAATAGGGGGGGTCCTGCAGACAAGGGATAAAACAAGGGCTGTCAGCCCACCCCAACTCCCATCACCAAAACCAACCCTTTTCCAAACCAGCCAAATCTCCGCTTTGGGTAAGCTCGGGGCGTTGCAAGGAAAGTTGCATGGAGAATGTGTGCTAAGGAGCCTCCATGGCACACCACATTACACACCTGCAGGGAGAGTCTCTCCAAAGAGCTGCTCCACTAGGACATGGAATCATAGAATCCCAGAATGGTTTGGCTTGGAAGGGACCTTAAAGACCACCCATGGGCAGGGACACCTTCCACTAGACCAGGTTGTTCCAAGCCCCGTCCAACCTTGCCTTGGGCACTTCCAGGGATGGGGCAGCCACAGCTTCTCTGGGCAGCCTGTGCCAGTGCCTCACTACCCTCATGGGGAAGAACTTCGTCCTAATATTTAACTTAAATCTCCCCTCTTTCAGATTGAAGCCATTTCCCCTTGTCCTGTCACTACAATTCCTGACAAAGAGTCCCTCTCTGGCTTCCTTGCAAGCCCTCTCCGACAGTGGAAGGCTGCTGTGAGGTCTCCACACCACTTTCTCTTCTCCAGGCTGAACAGCATCTTGCTTTTTACCTCCTCGAAACAGGAAAGAACCCACCCACATCACATCAGCCATCAGCCTGATTTCCTCGCCCCGGCAGCCGCCCCGGCGGATGTGTGTGTCTGGTACACAAACGTTATCATGTGAACCTCGGCGAGACACCATGAATCACTGCTGCTCACAGGCACAGGACTCCTTGTTCAGGGAGGGAAGAGGCAGCAGCTCCCACCCCAGCAGCACCGGGAACCGCACTGGGAGCCCGGCGCGCCCCAGGCTCCGCACGCAGCCAGGGCACGTGGAGCTCAAATCATCCATTTATTAAAATCCTCCTGAACCCAAGCCCAGGCCAGCAGGGCTAAGTGTTTTGTTGGCAAAAGGGCCATTCCAGGGAGATGTTTCCTCAAACTACCCTAGTCCAGTGCTGAAACCCCTGCTGCTGCTCCAGTGGGATATTCCCAGCTTCACCACACAGGCTGCCCTCGGGGCTTGCCTGTCCTGGTGGGAAGCACATCTCCAACCACAGCACAGACACACCTTCACCCTCGAGCCTCTGCTGTTCCCACGTGGCCCCGGGAGCTGCTCTCAGCACAGGGGGACACTACTCCCGGCAAAGGCACGGGATTTTGGCAGGAGTTACCTTCAGTACCAGTCGGGCAGGGGGAGACTGGCCCATCGTACCCAGGGCGTTATAAGGCACACAGGTGTAAGTGCCGAGAGCATCTTCAGTTGCCTCCTCGATCCGGATCGACCCGTCTTCCAGCAGGTTCCAGCCAGAATACTGCAGCAGGGAGAACGAGGGAGCTGACTTATCCTACACCCACCACAGCTCGTCATTTCCCCTTCAGCCAAGCCCCCCACCCACGCCCAGGGTGGCTGTCACATCCCCGGGAGATGCTCAATCCCGTTCCCAACATCCAAGTCATCTCCTCAGCTGCAGAGAGAGGAAACCTGGGCAACATCAGCCCATCCTAAGGCAGGGTTGTTCTGCTCCATATGCATCAAACAACAGGGAGGTTTATCTTGAAGCCACTCTCCTCCCTAAACACAGCCAGGCTCCTTCATGTAGCCCCCAAGATTTAAGGTCAGAATCTAACACTAAATAAAACTTGTCCTGGAGTGGATAAGACCACTCCACCTGAAGGGCTGAGGGCACCAAGGACCAAGAAGCCATGGCAGCAACAGCTTTAAATGGAATTAAAACTTCAAATTGTTAATATTTAAGCAAAAAGTTTAAAATATTGAGCGTTTTCTTTAAATATTTAATAGCTAATATCCTTGCTCAGACTATCAAACCATGATTAGGGGAAGATTTAGATTTGTTAAAAGGGTCTGTTAACCATCAGTTGCCATTGGAAAAATAAACCAGGGCCATCAGGAGGTGACTTTAGGGAGAAACAGGCATCAGGTCTGGCAGACACAGCATGTCCACAGGGATGGTGGGCTCCGCACAAGAACTGGAATTAACTCTGCCCACAGCTGATAAGGAAAAGCAGAGTCATCCCACCCATGGGTTTCTTGTCTCCTGACAGACAGGCCGGACCCACAGCGTGCCTGGCGGTGCTCACTGGTGTTTGCCAAGGACACGAGGGTCTGAACTCCTCTGTGCCCCCACCTCCCCTCCCCGGGGGCTTCGTTACCTTCTCGATTCTCAGGGGACGCCCGTCCTTGTTCCACTTGACCAGCGTGACCGGGGGCTCTGCCTCGACCGGGCAGCGGATGTATCCGTGGATCCCGATGGGAACGTAGATGATGGGGGGCATGTTCACCACACGGGCAGGATCTGGGAGAGCAGCAGCACCACGTGAGCGCAGGGAAGGAGCCCATCCCTCCCCACAGCCTGGCTTCGGAGGATCTACGTCACTCTTGTAATGAATTCCAAACCAACACCACCTTGGCTCCCACAGGCTGTTATCCCACGCTTGCTACACACCAATCCACCGTAAGACCCGGCGTTTTTGGGAGGTTTTACTCATGTCCAGGGCGTTCCTACCTGGGGCTCACTAAAGTTTGCATTTAAGAAGAAATATGAGCTATGCCTGCTCCCAGTTCCACACCAACTTGCATCCTGCTGAAGCCCAAGCTGCTCCATCACGGCACGACACGTGCCAGGGGTGATGCACACCCAACACAGCCTGGTTTTACACACCAGCAATCAAAACTATTTCAACTCCCAAGCTTTAAAACACATCAAGACGGGAAAAGGGATCCGTGTCCAGGCTGCCATGAGCCCTTCACCTCCTCTATCTGCTTGTACTCATGGCTCGTGCCTCGTCAAGGCTGGGTCATGTTGAACATCAGCCACCTCACCCTTTCCAAGATGTAAAAACCTTAAAACACGTATCCAAGCCCCCCCTCCACACTGCACAGCCCACGCAGAGAGGTGTCTAGCAATCCTCCAGTCTAGAATGTGTCATTAACAGCACTTCTAAGAGCTTTTTAATTAAGTGCGAGTGGGTTGGAGAGAATCTAGACTTCCTTTAATAAGAAGCTTTTTTAAAAAAAAGTTATTTTTAATAAGAAGAGTGAGTATTTCTACAATCTCGTCTAGACACCGGCAGCACGAGGTTATGGGAAAATCCTGGCAGGGCTTACGCTGAATTAAGGGATAAATGTGGGGGTTTTGGGGTGCAGTATCCCTGAGCTGCTGATGCAAAGTGGGGGGCAAATATTAAGGTGCTTAATGGGAAAGGATGGAGCATGTGGGGGTGTCCTCTCCTTATTGCTTTCTTGGGGCAAAATCGACGGAGTTTGGGAGCTCTGCTGCTAACATGTCACCCCAACCACTCCCCCAAACCACTCGCCCCTGGCAATGGCACCATAACCCAGATTGCCAAGCGCTGCATATGGAGCAGGCTTTACCCCCCCTCTGCTTAACTCCACCTCTTAGGAAATGTAATCAAGGACTCCAGCAGCGCGGGAGAGGGTAATGGGATCGAGCCTTTCACTACTAGGTCACTGGCCAGGGGCCAGCCCAGCCCACTAATGACCCAGAGCTGTGTCCCCATCCCCTTCGGAGGGCGGGAAGCTCCCTCCGGAGGCATCAGCCCCTGTATGGAGGAGGTTTGCTCAGGCGGAAAAGGGCCTGTTGGCACCAAAAGCCAAGCCCCCTTGGTTGCGCCGAAGCCTGGTCTGAACGGCAGATTGTCCAAACGCTGTTTCCCCTGCCATTAGAGCTATTTTTAACAGCTATCAGCCTTGACAAGCAGCCCTGGATTAGCGGCAGGGCAGATTTAATGGCCTGAGGCCACAGGCTTTCCCAAGAGCCACCCAGCCGGGCACATCCAAGCCCCAAATCACGCCTGTGCCCAGACACAGCACCACTCACACCATCCCCTGCACGCTCTGCCCCTTCATCCATCCCCACAGGGAAACTACGGCACCTCCCAGCCCTTCTCCCAGCAGCTCCCTGCTAACCAGCACCAGGTCTAGAGGCAGCAGCTCTAAGGCAGCCTGGAAAACCCAAGCCATGAGCCCACTTCGCTCAGGCCTGTCTTTCATTATGAAATAAAAGCGCCGCGGTCTTTTAGAGCAGAGCAATATTGCAATTGGAGCGGCGGCAATTGAGGCCATTACTGTGGAATGCCACGGGATGCCGGTGGCACACTACCCATTACCGCCCGGGGATTCCGGGAGAACGAGCGTGGGAAGCAACGCTCCTGCTACAGCCCTTTCTCCTCTGCTTGTTTAGATCGGTTACTGCCTGAAAGATGTGACACACAAAGCCACGGAGCTCGCGGAGCAGCCGCGCCACAGGAATAAGCCCCCATAATAAACACCAAAAAAATGCAAGTGGAGACTGAAAGGTCTGATCCAGTGCTTCCCAGCGGGGTGAGGACAGTGTGTCAGGAGCAGCCTGGGATGATGCTCACCACTTGCAGCAAAGGTGGACACCAGTCCCAGCTGAATGGTGTCACTCAGGATGCTCAGACCATTTGCCTTCTTGTCTCCCACACCCACATGGGAAGCTCTCAGGCTTTTTGCTGCAGATGATTCCATGTTCATCCAACAGCTGCTGTCACATCAACCTGATTCTCCTCGTGTCATACCAGGACAACAGAGCCTCTGGGGCTGCCTCGGAGCCAGGTGTTATCAATCCCAGCCCCATCCCTGCACTCACACTGCACTGTCAGGTAGGCAGAGGCTGATGGCGAGCGGCCCAGGCTGTTGCTGGGGATACAGGTGTATTTTCCAGCATCCTCTGGCTTGACGCGGAAAATAATCAGCGTCCCGTCGATCAGGATCCGCACCCTCAACTTCAAGTCGCTGCGAGAGAAGAGGAGAGGAGGATCACAGGGAGACCCGGGGGCGACGCCCAACACAGTCCCAGCTCCCAGCACGAACTGGGAGCAGCAGGAGGAGGAGGACACGCTGCCCTGCCAGTTATAAACTCACTTCTTGAAGTAGACGTTCTCTTCCTCCCAGTACCACAGGTAGGTGAGGTTCCCAGGATACGCCTCGGCCTGGCAGGTGAAGAGCGCATCCTGGGAGATGTTGACTGTGATGTTCTCCGGAGGGGAAACGATAAAGGGAGGTCCTGGAGCGAGGAAGAGAAGGGTGTCACTCCCACCACTACAGCTGTCCCCACAAAAGGTTGCTCAGGCTCACCTCCATCACAGCATCGCTGGCTGGGAGCTGCTGGAGAGCTCCAGGGCAGGACTGGCCCCGATCCTCTGGGATCACAGGGGCTGACTGAGAACCACAGTGACCCTGTTATTCCCAGCCCTTTCCCTAATCTCTACAGCTCTGAGGAGGGGGCCCACACCCATGCTGCATGGCTCTGCTTCTCCCAGGGCACACAAGGACACGCCTCCCTTCATCCCAAACACTTTTCCAGGATACTATCACCCACAGGAAAAATCCAGGGGGAGCACAGCAAACTGCCAGGAGCCAGCAGCTCGCCACTGCCACAAAAGCAGAGCAGAGGACACCCCGTGCTCCTCTCTCTGCCGGTAGCTGTTGACCTAATTAAAGATTTATTTAATAAGAGAGGGAGCAAGGAGCAGGAAGCCTGTCATGCATCACCACTGTCTGACGAGGCGCTTCATGACAGCCTCAATCTTTTCCCCGCTTCCCAAACAAAACCGAGCTGCCATCAGGGCCTGGCTGCTCATCAGCACAGCCACTGCCATGTCCCAATTAAACGGATTCCTCCATCCTACCAACAGGATGCAGAGCCACGGGGCATGCCAAGCATGGTTGGGTTGCTTCAGGATGGCACCACAGCCCCGTGGGTCCGTGGAGATCCCCCCTCCCGACCTCCCAGGGGATGCAGAGGAGCTGGAAGGCCTCACCTTGGACGAGCAGGCGTGTGGTGTGCACAGCCTCCCCCTGGATGCTGTAGGCCCGGCAGGTGTAGGCACCTCTGTCCTCCCGGCTGATGGAGCGCACCGTGAGGCTCCCGTCGCTCACCTGGGAACAAGGGAAGACCCTGGAGCGTGGGCAGGGAGCCCTCAGGGAATGGGGGAAGACCTGCCCTGCTTCCCACGGCAGAGAGCTGCCGGCATTTTTAGGGCCGGATGAGAAACGGGTTTCCCCGCTCTGCAAGGCTTCGGATATTAATAAACCAACACACGCGTTCCTGCTCGACGCCAAGGGGAAGGGAAAAAAAAAAAAAAAATCATAAAATAAATAAATAACCATCTCAGCACATTCATCTCCCGCAGAAGTGACTGGCAGGCAGCAGGCTCCAAACCACTCCTGCCAAGCGCCCCGGCACCATCAGCGCCTCACAAGGAGCAGGACGCCTTGCTGGAGTGTTCCCTGCCCCCCTGCTCCACTGCTGGGGTGGAGAATGAGAGGGAAACCCCAGCGTGGCCACCGTCCTCCCTGTGGGGCCACCTCCAGATGGATTCCCCCCTGGGACACAGCAGGATGGACAAGGGACCGTCACCCTCGGGGTTAGCAGCACCCCCATGCACAGGGAGCCCTCCCAGCCAGGCTTCCCCCCCACCTCATTCTGCCTCATCCTTCTATTTCAATTAGTAACAAATGATTCCTAATTACTCTCATTAGTGCCTGCGCTGATTCCAATGCCTGATTTACCAATTACAGCTCAGGGGGGAATCTCTGCCTGGGAGCCTCTGGGATGCAAAAAGGGTCCTGAAGGGGAGGGGAGGAGGGGAAATCCTCTCTGCTCTACCCTCCCCTTCCCCAGCCCTGCTGCATCCCTCCCTGCCCGGGGGGACACATCCCCAGGCTGCAGCTCCCACCCCGTCTCCCCACGGTCTTGGCCACTGGGCTGAGTCCACAGGGAGCAGCTCGGGTGCAGGAGCAGGGCTGTCCCAAGCACTTGGGGGGTCTCCAGCCTGCACCCAAGGGCTGCCAGCATTACAGGCTGCTGCTCAGCAGGGACAGGGAGAGGGGAAATGGGCATCTCGCCAAGGAGAAGTGCTGAGAAAGCACGTCTGGCTCCAGGCATGGTGGAGCTGCCGCCACCGTGGCCCTGTCAATACCGTCCCTGCCAGCTGCCAGCCCAGGAGTCCCCGGGGCAGCCCTCACCCACCTACCTGGTACTTGCCATTGGCACCCAAAAGGTCTCCCTCTCTGAGCCAGGTGACGATGGGCTTGGGGTTCCCGAACGCCATGCAGGTCAGGGTGACGCTGCTGCCCTCCTTGGCCTCTACGTACTGCGGCGGTGTCTCCGTGAACGTGGGGGGAGCTGGGGGCAGAGGAGACCACCGTGACCCCCCCGGGTCACCCGTGACCTCTGTGGGCCTGGGGGCACACAGGGACAGAGGGGAGGCTGCTGCCTGCACACAGGGGACACTCCGCACGTCCCCGCGGCGGGGCTGGGACCACCCCAAAGGGCAACGGGGCTGCAGGGCCAGAGGTGTCCCTGGGGACACCGACCAAGAGCTGCCACACCGCACCCCAGCCCTGTCCCCTCTCCTCCCCACCTGCACCACGTCCTCCCCCCTGTTGCACATTAACTCGCTATTGTCAAAACATGGGAAAACACCGCAGTGCAGATCGAAAGGCTCCTTCCTGATGAAAGAGGCTGGCAGGATTACAGCCCGCCCCTAATTACCCGCGGTTGTTAAAGCCCACTTTAGAGGAAGACAGGTTGGCAATTTAATCTGCTTGGGGGAAAAAAAAAAAAAGAAAAAGAATTACATTTTGTTTCTCCCCAAATGATTTTTATTTTCCCCCTAAGAAAATTAAGCGTTGTAATGCGCTGGGGGAAAGCCACAGCCCTCACCCTGAAGGCAATTCCTCGAGCTGGGAGGATTATGGTTATTATATTGTTATTAAGCCCCTGCATGTCCCACGCTGCATAAAACCCCAAAACTGCCCCATTTTGCCAAGGGGAGGAACAGGGCACCTGAGGCCATTTCCAGTCCCTCTGGCTGGTGGTTTGGAGGATCCATGCACGTGATGGAGGTGAACCTGGCATCACCATCCTTCTCCTCCTCCTCCTTCCCAAGCCCTCGGAGCTCATTAGCAGGCAGGGGGAAAGCAGGGAATGGCAGGCAGGGCAGCAGGCAGGGATGGGGCTGGTGGCCTGCACGGCCCCACTTGCAAAGCTGCTGCTCACTAATTGGGCTCAATTAGGTGGCTCTGCTCTGTGCCACAGCACAGCTGTCCCCCCAAAGGTTAAATTAATTGCTCAAGGTCAAGGCAAGACCAGCGAGGAGCCGCTGGTGCCCACATCTCTCCAGCCACCCCACTGCAGCAGGAGAGGCACAGCCCTGCTGCTGGGCTAAAAATAAAGATCTCTCTCATGATGTGGAGAATGACAATTCACTAATTAGTTTAATATACAGCCTTAATAAAATGAAAAAGTAATTTGAGTAAATCTGAATTTCAAGAAAACAAAGATTTGATTTTCTGATCTGTTTGTTGAGAAGAGATTCGTTCCCAGCCCTGGTTCTTGATGTCTCTCCTTTGAACAAGCTCCACGTAATTAAACCGAGGAATCCCTAATAAAACTTTGTCCCTTTTGAAGTCACGCCCTGGCTGGAGCAGCCAGCCTGGATGGCTTCAGGCTCGTGTGTCTGCCAGGCGCAGATGCCATGGAGGCCCCGCGCCCCTCAGACATCCAGTATCCACCAGAAATCCCCTTCTGGCACCGCACAGACGCCGCAGCCCCCTGCCCCGCTCACCATTGACCGTGAGGTGGACCCAGCTGCCGTTGTGGAAGGTGTCGTACTGCTGGTCCAGCATGAGCACTTTGCACTCGTACCAGCCCTGGTCCTCGGAGCGCACCTGCTCAATGCGCAGGGAGGCTTTGTCGTGCAGGCTGGCCCGGCCTGTGGGAGAGCACAGCGTTGGCTCCATGGCCCCCGACACTGGGGCAGCGCCTGGAGCATCACTAGAGGGGACACCCCATCCCAACACCGGAGCAGCCCCCCGGAGCATCACAAGAGGGGACACCCCATCCCAACGCTGGCGCAGCCCCCCGGAGCATCGCCGCAGGGGACACCCAATCCCAACACCAGAGCATCGCCGCAGGGGNAGAGGGGACACCCCATCCCAACACCGGAGCAGCCCCCCGGAGCATCACAAGAGGGGACACCCCATCCCAACGCTGGCGCAGCCCCCCGGAGCATCGCCGCAGGGGACACCCAATCCCAACACCAGAGCATCGCCGCAGGGGACGCCCCATCCCCGTGCCGGCACTGTCCCGTTTGGGGGGGCTGGCTGAGCCCCACGGCGCGGCTGCAGCCGGCGGTGCCAGGCCGGTGACACGCTCGCCCGTCTGGGGACGGCAGAGCCAAGCTGCCACGGCCAGGCAAGGTGCCTCGAGCGGCGTCTGCCCGCAGTGACACCGGCCTTCTGCTCCCAGCCGGGGGCTGGCGGCGGTACAGCCGGCACGCAGGCGTGCCCCAAAGCTTTTGCCCGCCTGGGAGACTCCCAGAAAGCAGGGCGGCCCTGAGCTGACCCTGCGCACAGCCCAAAGAACTGGGTCGGGAGCAAAACAGCCCAAATCTTCCCCCCGGTGCAGTGGCCACCGGGCTGGGGCATCGCTCATTCATGAGCTGAGTTTGGCAGGGCTCAGCTGGTGCATCTTCCCTGCTGCGGCATTTCTTAGAGAATAATTTGGGCAGAGAGCCCCATAAAACCCAGGGAAGATCCCCAGGACAGGATTCCACAGGGAAAGGGATACCACAGTGGGTTTGTCCTGCCACACCAACCTCCTCAGGGCTGGTTTCCAGCTCACAGATCCCACCAGAGGACACCAGCCACGTGTCACAGGCAGCACACTGGCGAGCAGCCACATGAGTTCTGCAGCTCCAACCTGTCACCTCTGCCCGGCACGTGGCCCTGGCTCCATCCCCACTGTCCCCCCAGCATCCCTCCCCAGGCTCACAGCTGCTCTGGGGCACAGCGGCAGCAGCAGCAGCCACCGCCACCACGCGTCACCCTGGGTTTCTCTGCCTCGCTTGCTCCCGTCCCACGCAGCCCAGCTGGCTTCCTAACGCTGCTGCTTAATTAAAACCAACTGGGTGGAAAGCGAGCAACGAGAGGCAGAGCCCGCGTGGTTTCCGACGGAGGAACGGATGGAGCGCAGCCGCGCATCCCGGGCTGTGCCGCAGCCGGGACCTGGCGCGTCCCCCCTCGTCCCCCTGCACCCCCAAGACTCACCGGCATACTCTGGGTCGACATGGGGAGGGTAAAACCCAAACTTGATGAAGATGGGGATGGGGACGCCGAACTTGAACCACTCCACGACATACGGAGGGGGCTGTCCCGTGAGCGGGTGGATCACGTCGCATCCCAGGATCACGCTCTCGCCAGCGCGAGCGGTCACGAACTCGGGCTCCTCCCTCGAGCCGAGGGCACCTATGAGGGGGTGAAGGAAGAGACTGTGACTGATCCCACTGCTGGACCCCAGCATCGGACCAGGACCCCCAGAAGAGCCACAGCAGAGGCAATGCCCGTCCCCAGCCACCTGTCTCCAACATGGGCAGCCCCTGGGCAGCCTCCCTTGCCCCAAAACCAAGGAGTCCCCAAGCCCTTCCACTCAGCTCCAAGGCCACCCCGAGCTACCACAGGACTCAGGACAGCAGTCACCAGCACCCACTGCTCCAGGACAGCTTCCCAATCTCTGTGCCAAGGCAAGGGTGATGTCCAGTGACCCCACAGCAGTTTTGGGTACCCTCTGCTCTCAGGAGAGGTGGACACAGAGCATGCCTAGCACTGTTACCCACATAGCAGCACCATCAGGGGCTACCCTGTATCCCTGTGGCAAGGAAAAGGCTGCTCTTATCCTGTGCTCCTGCATCCTCCAGCAAGCAGGACTGAGCGTGGAGGGACCACTGACCACAGCTCTGCTGTGCCAGCCCGTGGATGCAGCTCTCCCACAGGTGCCAGGGCAGGCTGATTCCTGGGAGCAGCGATGCTCCAGCCAAGCCCACATGTCCTCGGGCATCCCCGAGAGCCCCAAGCCTGAAACCCGGCTGCAACCTGCAGGTCGGGTCTGCCACCCTGCTCCTCCCGGCTGGGTAATTACAGGGGACTTTGGCCTCGGCTCCGAGGCTGCTCCACCCCGGCTGTGCCGCCCTGCTCGCTGCAGCCTGGCGTCATCCTGCTCTGCCAGCAGCAGCAAAGCTGCATCCTCAGCACAGCGTTCGGAAAGGGAGAGAGAGGGAAACCCAGGGCTGGGGGAAAGCCAAAGCAGGGGGAGGGTCCCCAAAACTAGGTTCAGACCCACATCGCCCTTCCCATCAAGGAAGGGCACCCCTTTTTCTGGCACAGGCGGCCGCTGCCGGCTCCGGGGGGGACGCTCGGGGAGCGATGCTCGGGGAAGCACGTTCCCACTCCTCCGCGCTGCTCCTCGGGGCCGCCGGTGATTGGCGGCGAGTGACATCACCGCTTCCCCGCCGCGGGAGCCGAGCATCACCGAGCATCACCGGCTATTTTTGGCTCTGGCACAAGCGCGTACCGGCGAGAGGCCCGTGATGTGCCACCCCACGGGCCCACCAGCCGAGCGTCCCCGCGGGAAGGGCAGCGGGCAGAGCTGGCCGTGGTCCACACACGGCACGCACAAGGTGTGCCGCTGCGGAGGGTCACAGCCTGATGGTCACTCAGGCGTCCTGAGCCCCCACACCACCAGCACACTGGGCACTGGTGGCTGATTAACTGGGAGGGCTGGCTGGTGGCACGGGGTGGGTGACGCCGGGGTGCAGAGCCGTGAGCCACCTGCAAGGAGCAGACGCTGCATTGCACAACCACTGCAGGCACCCGGCCCCACTATGGGGGTCCTGCATGGCTGGGGGTCCTGGATGGCCACGGATCCGCCTGGACCCCACGGAGGGGGCGGGGGGGGGATTGCTGAGCACACACGTGCGATGTGCATGCACACCCACACACACACTTTGCACCGCCCCGACAACACTCTTGCACCTTTCCATCCCTCGTTATCGCTGCATCGCCGATGAGCTCACATTCGCACCCTGTCAGCAGGGACGGTGTCAGCCCTCCCCTGCCACCCCGGCACAGAGCGGCGAGAACCCGTCCTGACCCCGCTGTGCCCGTCCGTGGGGGGGGCTGCGCTGCAGGGCTGGAACCCTCCTCCCTGCCCATGGTCCTCCTGCGCTGATCGGGGACAGCAGCTGTCACGTGCTGCTCAAGAGCATCCAAGGACGCGCTTCCCCGGCCGCCTTGCCCGAGCGAGCGGGTCCCCAGCACTTCCTCACCTCCAAAGCGACATCCTCTTTCCACCAGCAGGAGAGGATGGAAGGAGCAGCACCCAAACCCCTTCCCAAGCCCCTCACATGCCCCAGCCCTCCAGCTGCTGGGGTACCAAGAGGGACTCTTGGTTGCCAGCATCTCAACACCAAATGGAGCCTGGAATGCTGATGCTTGCCCAGCTGGAGCAAGCTCGCTGCCCAAGCAGCCACCCGGCCACCCTGGGGATGGGCGCCAGGGAGTCACACTACGCCAGGACGCCCTGACTGGCTCCCCAGCAGAGCGGTGGGTGACGTCCCCGGGGAGGGGACGAGCCAGCCGCTCTGCCGGACCCACGCCTGGCCAGGGCTGCCCGGGCATAGGAAAATAGGTCAGCCCCGGCAGCTCGCAGTGCCGGTGTCTGATCGCGAGGCCGGTGGGGAATTGCACGCACGGCTGAGCATCACCTCCCCAGCGCACGGCCGACTGGCAGCCACGGCGGAGAACCGGCCCCCGGCTCTCCCCAGCTGCCACCCGCCCCGCTACCGGCCCCGTGCCCTCCTGTCCCCACTTCCAGAGCAGGAAAGCAATGGGGAGATGTCTCACAAACCCTCTTTGGGTCTCCTCAACTTCCCAACCTGCCAACCCTGTGCTCCCAACCCCGACCAGGCTTTACTTCCAAGTCCGGCCCATGAAGAACGCGAGCGATGGAGACTGCAGCTCTCAATTCAAAGTGTTTTCTCACCCCCACATTTGTAGGGAAACGCTTGAAAACAACCCGCAGACGCCAGAAGAAACAGAGCACAAATAGACAGGGTATTTTTAAACCCACTTGGTTTTTCCCAGCCAAGTTCAGAGGGGTTTCAAGGCTTAACCTGCAGTTTGGAAACGGGGTCAACATCAGGGAACTGCAACAGGGATGAGAACCCCAAATCCGCTCTGTGCCAGAGCTCACGTGAAGCTGGGGGATGCCTCGTAAAGAAAAACAAGTAATCAACAGGCTTCGTCATCCAAGCAGATCCAGGAAAAATAAAAGCACGCCGCGTGCCAGGAGGCAAGAATACAAGATGCGGAGGTGGAGTTGAACAGCATCCCAAAGGGAGAGGAGGGAAGGCTGCCGCCACTGAGACGGTGCCACCGCGGGGCTCCCCAGGATGGCGATGCCAAGGATGGGGAGACCCTCACCTGGATCTGCACATCCAGTTCCTCCAATCCCGAGAGCAGAGGCGTAAGGTGCCACAGGACTCAGGTGGAAGCTGAAGGCATCCAGATCTCAGGGGCACTCACTGAAGCAGGACCCTTCCTGCAGATGCTTCGTGAGAAGGACATGGCCATGGCAGAGGGGTTTCCAGAGGAATTAACGCCTGGGAAGGCTGTCCTGCCTGGCACAGTGGACACCCATGCCCTGGGGCAGAGGGAGGATCCTGTCCTGACCCACCATCACCTCGCAGCCTGCTAATGGAGGCATCATTACCTGCTTCCATTGCTGCCCCCCACCCCTGGCACTCACCCCCATCCGTGTCCCCCCGAGGGGATGGCTGAGGGAGCAGGCACGAGGCCCTGAGACTGTGGACCTCTCCTCCCTGCTGAGTGGAGACGAGATGTGCTCTGACACATCCCGCTCACATCGGTGGAGGCGGGATATGGCAGGGATCTCTGAGGACAAGGCCACCAGCGTGGCATATGGAGGCCAGCAGGGAAGGAGAGCAGGCAGCCATCGCCATGAAACAAAGAGGGGGGCGACTGCAGCCCAGAATGGGGGACAGGGACAACGTGCTGCAGGGACCCTGGATGCCAAGGCAGCGTGTGGGGTGCCAGAAGATCATCTGCCCCCACCTCCATAGCCCCCTAAATACCTCAGTGAGGGTTGCACCCCCCACTACAAACCCAGTACCCCCATGCCTGTACTGGGGTACCCACAGCCCCCCAAAAAACCTCCGCCTGTCCCCTGGTGAGGGGCAGCCCTGGAGGCTGGGAGCGCAGCCCTCACCCCCTCCCCCAGCTGGAAAGCAGCATCTGGGCTTTCAGCGCGATTCCTGCGTTTTAAACCCGATTTTCCAGATGGATGGAGGGCAGCGCGCAGGTCAAGTGACATGCCTCAAGGTCACACGGGGCCAGGGAGGAGAAGGATTAGCTGCTGTGAGAGGTGGCTTGGTGCCCCATTCACAGCGAGATGGTGACTCGGAATCCCTGGGCACAAGGGCTGTCCTGTGGGACCACCAACACCACCCCCACACAGGCAGGCAGCTGCCCTGGCATCCCCAGGGGGTGCGCATGCATGGGGTGCTGCCCCACAGCAGGCCCCTGCTCCCTGGAATGACACAGGTGGGAATGTGCCTGGCCGGGCAGCAGCTCAGCAAGCACGCGGTAGCACAGGTTGGTGCTCTGAGAGGCACGGAGATGGAGCAGGTAAGAAAATTACTTCCCTGAGGTCACCCAACTCCCACCTGGGGGTCTCCTGTGCCCCCTCTCTTTAAACACCACCAGCCCGGTGCAGAGCATCCCCAAGAGCCACACGGCAGCTGCCCCGTGGGAGGCATCATCTCCCAGCAACAACCAGCAGCTACCTGTGCGCTCCCCGTGAGCTCCCTCCACGCCACAGGGCCGAAAGAGAAGCTGTGATGGGAGCTGGAGCCCAAACCCATCCCAGAGGAGACCTCCTGCACCTGGAAAGCACTGCCAGGGTGTTGCGCCCCCCAGCCCAGACCCACATTGCACCAGTAGCAAGGGGTAGGCCTCCCCATCGCCCTCCCCATGGAGCAGCGTGTACCATCCTGGTGCCTTCGCAGCCCTCCGACAGGAAACCGGGATGCAGGCAGCGCTCCGAGCTGCCCGCCAGCAGCTCCTGAATCACGCTGTTCCTGGCTCAGGCAGCCCTCCCACCAACGCCAGCATCTCCATCGTGGAGCGGGAGGAAGGGAGTTGTTTTTCCAAAGGCCAGCTGGTCGCTCAGGGCTCCCAGCTCGGGAGATGCCTACCGCAGGGAAAGGGAGAGGAAGGATTCCATCGGCACAGCACAGAGCTGGACCCACTGCTTGCCCATCTGCAGGGCTTCTCTTCCAGCCTGAAGGCACGACCTCCAAGATGGAGTACTGGAGGTGAACGGGAGCTGTCCCACCCTGCCACAGCTCCGGAGAGGAACTTGCAAGGCTCACCCATCACCAGCGAAGCCACATCTTCCAAGTCAAAAGGCAACCGAGCCGGGAAAGCATCACCGCAAAAACCCTCCGGCAAGCCAAGTCATCGACCGAGACGCTCACACCCATCCCTGTCCTGCGCGCTCCCATCCAACAGGTCCAGAGGAGCAGAAAACCTCCAGGGAATGATGGAAACGGGAGCCGGGCCAACGCCCTTGGCCGTTCCCGGTGCCAAACCATCCCCTTGCCAGAAGAGAGTGGGGCCAAAGCCGCACGTGCCAAATCCGGCGGCTCCCGGTCCAGACCCCTCCACGGCCAAAGAGGCACCGCCGCTCCTGTGCAACAGCTCTGTGCTGGGAGCGAGCAGGGGACGCAGCGCTGGCACTGCCACGCCGAGCCAATCCGACCAGCCAAGGTCAACGCCGGGAGCGTCACCCGCCGCCGTGTCCAGGGAACCTCTTCAATGGAGCCCTCGCCCGGGGCTGGCGAAGCCGAATGCTCCCTCTGCAAAGCCGCCTGCTGGATCCACGAGCATCCCCACTCACCGTGTGGTGCCACAGCGTCACGCTCGTGGGAGAGGGAGGAAAAGCCCCTTGGCGTGACGGCACTGCTGGGAATGCCAGGAGGCCGGATCCCTCCTCTGACACCCACTCCTGGCGCGGTCACGTCCTGGCTCTCCTCCCCCATGCCATAAGAGGGGATAACGCACCCTCCTTCCCTCTCTGAGCCGATTAACGCCTGGAAAGCCCTCAGAGAGCCAGGCAAGAAGGCTGCCCAGGGCCAGCATTGCTGCTTCTCAGCTTGGCGAGGAGGAAGTGGTGTGGGAGGAAGGCCACAGCAAGGGGAAAAGCCCTGGTGAGGGCATCGGCGCACGGTGAGCCCCAGCTCTCCTCCAAAGCTCTGTCCCCAAGCAATGCGGGGTGACAGCCCCCCACGAGGAGGGGACAGCGCTGGGGCCAAGGGGTTGCAGCAGCAGGGGTGAGTCCTGTGGGCTCCCTGTCCCTGCGGGGGCCACGCCGGCCCGCAGCACCCCCTCACCCGGCACCCACCCACGCATTACTCACGGCGCGCTCATTCATCACGTACACGCAGCTCCACACGCACTGCACCCCCGTGCTGGGGCTTCCCGGCACCCACCCACCCCGGCACCAGTTCCGGAGCCCCATCCGAGTGGCTCCACGGTATTTCCAAGTTCCCAGGTGCTGAACTCGCTGCTCTGCTGCTCTCCCAGGCAGAGCATCCCCGTACAAACCGCTGCTGCAAACACTGCCTCACCACACTGCAGCATGCAGTTCAGGCAGGCAGCAAGCCGGCCATGGCTCAGTAAGAGAGGCTACGTAGCCCCCAAATGGGGCAGCCCCATCCTGACCCCCACAAAAGGACAGCCCCTTCCTGACACACACCCCCCTGCCAGGCAAGGATGACAAGGGACCGTGGTACAGGTGCGACCCGCTGGGCTGGAGGAGCACTGTGAATTCGGGGGGGCTGCAGCACCCCAGCACTTGCCCCCTCCCAGCCCACCCGTGCCTGCCGAGGCTGCGTTCCCCACGCCACGGGGAGGGGAGTGGTGGTGGCTGCCAGCCAGGCATCGCTTGCTGCCGGCAGCCACCGAATCCCCACGGGCAGGGTGCGGTGACACCCAGAGCACAGCTCCAGGGTCTCGTCCCAGGTAGGGACCACCGGGATGCAGGGATAACCCTGTGCCCAGTGAGGAACCAGCGGCAGAGCTGGGGGACGGTGCTGCACCAGCGGCAGGCAGCTCCCCTCCACCTGCAGGGAGGGCTCGGAGGGGTGGGAGGGGGCTGGCCGCTGAAGGAAAAGAAGCCAGAGTAGGAAAACCAGGGTTATTCCCTGCTGCCGTCTCCCTCCTGACCTTGGACAACCCTGTGCCTCAGTTTACCCCAGCACAGCAGCCAGCCTGCAGTGGCGGGGGAAGGAGGGCAGCCTCTCCCGGGCGGGGGGGGAAAGCAAAGTCACCCCCAAACCCGCAGCCGGGGCGCTGCAGGGGAAGGCAACGAATCCCTCCTGCATTTCTCCTTGCCCAGCCGGGCTACCCTTGCAGGGAAGGGCAAACGTTGCCCGCACCTCCCGGAGCTGCCGCAGGCGCTTCCCCAGGATGAGAGAAGAAATGCGAATGCGGAGAAATGCTTGCCCATCCCTGATCAAGGAGGACACTCAGCCAGCCGTACCCCTCGCCAGGACCCGCATCCGCTTGCCTTCTCCTAAAGAGAATTTCCAACCCCTGGGCAGAGGCTCAGCCGCACCGCGAGCGCGGCTTCCCGAACTTCCCCAGCTGCAGCCGCTGCCCTCGGGGAGGTCACGGCCAACCCCGCCGAGCGCCTGCGGAGGGAGGATGCGCCGGGCGCTCCCGGCTCCCCCCGGCAGCGGGGGATGAAGGAATCGCCAGCGCCCCGCCGCAGCGGGAAGCGCTCGGTCCCCGCACCGGCAGCGGGGAGGACGCGAACCCCGCAAACCCGCTCCGGAGCCGCAGTCTCCTCTCCTCCCCCCGCTCCCCAGCCCCTTCCCGGTACCCTCTCCCCGGGACGTGATGCCCCCCCGCCCGGTGCGCGCATCCCTCCCGGTCCATGCGCATCCCCCCCGCCGCATCCGGTACACCGGGGGAGAGGGGGGGGAACGCAGAGGCGGCCCCGCCGCCGCCTCGCAGACCCCGGCGCGCCCCTCCCGGGCCCACCCCGGCGGAGAACACCCCGCGGCCCCACTCACCTTGGACGGGCAGCCCGCGGGCGCCGAGCACACTTGCTACCAAAGCGGCCACATACCAAATCATAGTACTACCGGCCCCCGGTGCGCAGCATCTTCCGCCCGCCGGGCGGCCCGGCCGGGGCGGGGCGGGACCGGGCCG